>SZWC01011144.1:75794-85814 GCA_023375785.1 Penium margaritaceum | reverse complement strand
TGAGAAACTGCTAGGAAGCTTCCTAGCCTTGCTGCTGCTGACGTGGCGACACTGTCCAGTCAGCTGACGCACTAGCAAGCAGGCAGGTGCAAGAAACAGCAAGGATCAGGCTAGGGAGACGCGCAAAGTCTCATAAGCTTCAATAGCTTAGTAAATGCAGAGAGGAATGACAACTGACAGGTCCAGGGCATAAATACCTGCCGCGGCGCACGGCGGGTGTCGCACGCGGCAGTCCAAGAGCTGTCCTAAAACCGGCCCAAAACCACTGTTTTGGCCGTAACTGTGCGCACACATGTCAGAATCCTACGCCGTCTGAACCTAGACGTGCAGAATCAAAAGACGCACGCAACGACTGGTCACATGCATGCATCCATTGACTGACAGCGAGCATGTAATGCAAAAACATGCAAATGGGCCTCATGCCCAGTCTGCCGAAAGGCGCCTGCAAGACGTAGAAGTCACAGCAAGGAGTCCCGGTGACATCTGGGGCTCTAGAACAGTGGTCGGTCAGCTCCAGACGGGTAGTCCGCCGCCTGTCGTCACGCCGGTGTCACCAGGGCCGCCTGCCTCAGGGATCTGCACGAGTATGGACACAGCCGAGTGGTCACAATAAACTGTACAGGAACGGCACAAAGCACAACAGCGGCAGTGTCAGTTTGTCCTAAAACCGGCTCAAAAACCACTGTTTTGGCCGTAACTCTGCGCACTGGCATCCAAACGCAACACCGTCTGAACCTAGAGATGCAGAATCTCAAGCCGGACGCTACGACTGGTGACACGCACATGTCCGGCATTGATCGGTGGACGGACAATACAAAACATGCAAATCGGGCTCGAGAGCCAGTCCACCGAGAAAACTCTAGCACCTGCAGAAAAACTGCAGAGCACCCCAGCAAACACCCGGAACGTCGTGGCAATCGTCGGGCAGCTGCTGGTGGCTGGATCCACCAACCGTCAGTGCTCCGGCGCCAGCTGGGCTCGCATCAGGGATCTGCACGAGCATGGACACGGCCGAGTGGTCACAGTAAGCTGTACAAATGGACGGAAACAACTCACACCAGAACACTCCCCCATGACCCGATGGTACGCATGTCCATACACGTGCATAAGTGACACAGGTGCACAACAAGATGCTCAACGGTCCATGCTCACACACCCCACTCTCAGCCACTTTTAGGCAAGGGGCGTAGCCCGACAGAACGAATGGCCACCATGAACTTTCCACGCGCAAGTGCCTTGGTCAAGAATTGAGCATGCTGCATGTCCGTGCAAGGAGGTTGACGGCAAAGGCAATGTCGGGTCGTGTGGTAGTGGCCAAGTACATCAAGGAGCCAATCAGGTGCAAGTACAGGGTCACGTCCACTGTCTCCCCCAGGTCTGCGGGGTCATTCACCTTCAGAGCATCCTGCCCGTCAAGTGTGATGGGGGTGGAGGCTGTAGGAACTGCACCCAGGAGGTCAGTAGACCGCTCCCCCACAACGTGGGCGTAACGTGCCTGATGCAACAAGAGTGTCCGTCGCTGACGATCACGTAGGATCTCCATTCCGAGAAACACAGCTGCGGGACCAAGGTCCTTCATCCTGTAGGCAGCTTGGAGAACTGCCTTGGCCTCCTTCACGGCCTCCATAGAAGGAGACGCAATCAGGAGGTCGTCCACGTAGACCAGGATGGTGGTGAAACTCTCAGCTGTCCGTCTGAGAAAGAGGGACGGGTCAGCGTCACTCTGTACGTAACCGGCATGTGTCAGTGTACCAGTGATCTCCAAGTTCCAGCACCTCGGTGACTGTTTCAGGCCGTACAAGGCCTTGCGCAAGCGCCAGACCTTGTCACCGACCTCGAATCCAGGTGGCTGGACCATGTAGATTTCCTCCTCTAAGGTGCCATGGAGGAACGCGTTGTTCACATCCATCTGGTACAGCTCCCAGTCGTGGTGAGCAACAACCCCGAACAGAGCGCGAGCGGTGGTCATGCGGCCAACGGGTGCAAAGGTGTCAGTGAAATCTACTCCCTCAATCTGCGAGAACCCCTTGGCCGTCAAGCGAGCCTTGTAGCGATCCAGTGTGCCATCAGGCTTCACCTTCTTGCAAAAGACCCACTTGGCCTGTACAGCCTTCCGCCCAGGCGGGAGGTCGACAAGCTCATAGACACCGTGCTCACGGATAGCTCTCAGCTCATCCTCATAAGCAGCACGCCACAGGTCTGCATCGTGAGCTGAGAGTGCCTCCTTTAACGTGCCTGGATCAGGCATCGTCGAGGGAGTGCTTCGGGTGGCTAAGACACACGCCTCCGGACTCGGTCTGACCACGACAAGGTCGGCTGCGGCATCGCAAGCGACCAAGAAATCTCGAGAGACCAACTCGTGGCCGACAGGACATGTTGGGTGCGCCTCAGTGTAGTCTGCCTGGACACTCAGGCCAAGGGCCTTCGTGCCAGGCGCACCACTCTGAACACTACGAGTCGGGCGTCTGGGCGCAGAGTCAGCAATCCGCTGAGTCCTAGAGGCCAATGGTCGAAGGCGACCGCCGGGCTCGCGGGAGTAGCCCGATGCAGCGCTCACCTCAGGCTGTGGGGAAGGCTGCTGAGCCAGAGCCGTAGGGGATATGGGTGCATGCACGGAAGTGGGTGTGACGGAGGGGACTGACACTGGTACGGGATCAGGTGTGCTAGAGGGGACCGACACTGGTACGAGATCGGGTGTGCCAGATGGGACCGACACTGGTACGAGATCAGGTGTGCCAGAGGGGTCTGACACCGGCACGGGATCGGGTGTGCCAGAGGGGACTAACGCTCGTATGGGATCAGGTGTGGCACATGGGACCGGCACAGGCGCGAGATCGGATGCACCAGAGGGGTCTGACACCGGCACGGGATCAGGTGTGCCAGAGGGTACTGATGAGGCGACTGGACCCACAGCCACGATAGCCGGATCGACAGTAGCCGGAGACCGGACCATAGGTGAGGAGGCCCGGCCGGATCCATCCGCAGGACTAGACTCCCTCATCCGCCGGGAGGCCACACAAGTAGGAACGTGGTCGGCGGCCAGCGACAGAATGCTGGACAAGTCGCGATAGGTGAGAGCCTCAAAGAAGAGAGCATCTCGAGACTCGACAATGCGATGGCGAGCAGGGTCCCAAAAACGCCAGGCCTTCGACCGCAGGGAGATGCCGAGGAAGGTACACATGCGTCCCCGAGGTGAAACCTTAGACCCCTGCTGATCCTCGGTGTACCAGACACAGGCGAGGGACCCCCAAACGCGAGCAAGACAGAGATCAGCACTATGGCCGAACCACAACTCGTACGGTGTGACATGGTTTGGGAGTGGACCATGCGGCAAGCGGTTCCAGACCCTCGTCATGTAAGAGAAGCCCTCAAAGGCAAAGGACTTCGGTAGACCGCACTAAGACCGCATAGCGCAAACCGCATCCTCCATGGTGTGGTTCCAACGCTCAGATACACCGTTCTGCTGTGGTGTAGCAGGGGCGGAAAGCTGGTGAAAGATACCGTGCTCGGCAAAGTAGGCATCCATCTTGCCTAAGAACTCACCACCACGATCTGAGCGGAATGTGTGCAGGGTGTGACGAGACTGACGCTCAGCCATCACAAGCCACAGGCGGACCGCCAATGCGGCATCGCTCTTGTGGCGGAGGCTGTAGACCCACCGCATCCGGGTGAAGTCATCAGTCAGGGTGAGAACATATCGACCCCGATTAGAGAGGGACTCGACTGGAAGAGGACCGAGAAGGTCCGAGTGGACCAACTCTAGTGGGCGAAGTGCCCGGGAGGAGTAAGGGTAAGAGCAGCGATGCATCTTACCCTGGGCGCAAAAAAGACAGTCGGTCTTGGGCGGCTTCTCAAAGGAAGCTGCGTCAAGACCGAGGGCTGGCTAAGTGCGAATGAGCTTGGACACAGTGTCTGAGCTCACATGGCAGAGGCGACGATGTAACAAGCGCTGGTGCTCAGGGGAGAGAACACAAGTGACAAACACTCGCGCAGAGGAGAGAGGTGGAGAAGAGTCAGAGGGAGTGCAACGAGACACACGATACAGGTCATCAATGACTGAGGCACGAAGCATGATGGCACGTGTGTCAAGAGCAGTCACTGTGGCAGAGTCAACAGAGTGCTCAACAGTGAGACCCATCCTGGTGCATGCACGAACAGAGAGCAGGCTGAGCTCAAGAGCAGGGACGAAGAGCACGTCAGAAATGTACAAGGGGCCAGACGGACCATCAAACCGCACAACTCCAACTCCCTGCACAGGCAACGACTGACCAGACCCTGTGCAAACAGACCGAACGGACGCAACGGGACCGAGCACAACAAAGTCACTACAACGACAGGTCATGTGATGGGTGGCCCCTGAGTCAATTATCCAGGTGCCACCCGGCTCACGACCAGTCGTCGACACTGAGCAACGGGCCACAGAACACTCTGCCTCTACTGGACGCTCAGCAGAGGACCCGGGACAACAACGAACAACACGGATATGTGACTCGTCAAGCCAGTCGGTACTGTCAGGTCCATCCTCATCGCAAGCCATCACAGCTCCACCACAAGCATCATCACGAGCAACAGACACAGTAAGACAAGCTGTATCGGGACCACTCGGCTGTGATAACATACTCGCACCTCCCTGAGTACGAAGCGCCAGCAGCTGACGAAGCTCCGCGATCGTGCGATCCCGAGGGTCCACATCACCGCTGCCGCCTGATGAAACGGATGCGTTTGCTGCACTCGTGGTCGCGGCGCGCCCAGTCCGTGTGTCACGCGAGGAAATCTGCTACGTGTGCGCTGCCTGAAGGCCGCGCATGATCCGAGTCCAGTCAAGGGGCTGCTCACACTCCGTGTAGCGGTGAGCGCCTCCACAGTTGTAGCAGTGGACAGAACGTCCACTGCCACTACTCGCCGACTGCTGCTGCTGCTGTTGCTGTCCCTTCCCACGTCGCTTCTTCCCCTTCTTCCCCTATGCGGCCGTTGCAACGCCTTGAGTGTGGTCGCTCGGTGTAGAGGAGGAGGAGGAGGAAGCGGTGGAGGTGGGACTGGTGAGTAGGGACCGAGGCGTAGGAGGCGTCGCAGTCACTTCTACAACAAGTGGACTCTGGTGATGGACGATGGCAGCCTCATGAGCCGATGTGGCCTGGATGAAGTAGCGATGGGCCCAAGGAAGGAGCTGTAGTGACTCTGACAACTCAGAGAGAGCCACACGATCGAAGCCCGTAAAGAGCATCACGTGGTCCAAATGCGCCCCCATCATGATGGTGTCGAGTGCCCACAGCTGCGTCCCGCCCCCGGTCCCAAGGCGCGTGTAAAGGTGCATCACGCGCCTCTAGTAGTCAGCTGCAAGCTCCGTGGGACCCTGACGGAGGGAGGGAAACTCACGTAGTCGGGCCGCCCTCGTGGCATGGGTCTCTACAGTGAGAAGTGTTAGGGCCAGCTCCCACTCCTGACGTGGATCTGCTCCAGTCCCGGTCCCGGCCTCACCAAGAAAGGGTCGAAAGTCGACCATAGTCTCCCGCGGCATGGCGTAGAGTAGACCTCGCATCGCTCTCGCTGCTGTCTAGACCTGGTGAGCATCGCGGGTCTGGTACTGGCTGTGGTAGTAGGGCCAGACACCCTCAGAATCGGCCCACACCTGAAACAAGGTCTCCCAGCAATCAAAGCCCTCCTCACTATCGTAACGGGGTGGAGGTGTCTCAAAGTCCTTCGGTCGCCGCTCCGTGGGGAGGGCGATCTCAGGCTCGGGAGACGGTGGACGAGGTATGGGGAGCCCACCAGTGAGAGAAACACCACCAAAGGTGAACGGTGCTGAATGACGCGGCTGATCTTGACGGTGAGAAGGTGGCGGAGTGGGAGGTTGTGATCCCAAACGTAACTCATGGATGCGCTCCTCAAGCACACAAATCTCGTGCTCGCGTGAGTCACCCTCAATCTCCTCCTCATCCCAGGAGTCCACCTGTGATGTGTGATGCTGAGACCGCGGCGCTGTGTAGGGCGTAGACTGTTGAGCAGACGGTGCAGCTCCAGTAGATCCTCCAGGTGGCTGTTGTGAAGCCATCGAACGACCCCGCATTAACTATGTGATCTCCTGCAATGCGTCGGACTACCTCTGCTCCTACCGGCGCATCTCGTCCTGTGACCGACGAAGCTCGTCGATCATGCGTGACTGCGATCGCGGACTCATAACGCCCGAAGAGGAGGAGGAGGGGTCAACGAGTCCTTTGTCCTTGTCACGGACCGGTGCCATCGCAACGCTTAGTATGGGGCCGAACGTCAAAAGTACTCCAAACAAGAAACTGATAGCGTTTCTCGAGGACTTGAAACGTCTACAAACATTGACGTTTTGACCCCAAACTGCTGACGTCAACAGAGTCGGTGATGACGCTAGCGTTTTTTACGCTAGCAAAAAAAACGCTAGCGTTTTTTTTTGGGCGGTCACGCAAACCTTGCGTGACCGGTGGGGGTGACCTCGTCACCCCCTGCTCGCGGCTGCGTAGGGGCTGCGCAGGCCTGCGCAGTGCCACGCAAGCCTGTGCAGTGCTGCGCAGTTTCTGCGCAGCTGTGCAGCACTGCTGCGCAGCAGTAGTGCTGCGCAAGCTTGCAGCTGCGCGAATCTGCTGCTGTTGCGTTGCTGTAGCTGCTGCCGCTGCTGCAATGCTGCTTTGTTGCTGCTGATGCGTTGCTGGTGCTGCTCGCGGCTGCTGGTGCCAGCGCAGCTGCAAGCTGGTGCCGCTGCTAGTCCTTTCTTCTTTTTGCGCTGCCACTACGCGCAGCCGCCGCCGCAAGCTGCTGCTGCGAGCTGCTACTCCTTTTTTCTTTTGTGTACAGGCTGGCAGCCAGACACGGCTGCTGCTGCCACCAGGTGCTGCTGCTGCCACCCGGTGCTGCTGCTGCTGGCCGGCGTGGCTGCTGGATCTTGTCACTGCCGCAACTCCACTTGCTATGCTGGTGGCGATTGCGTGGTGACGTCGCTGCTGCCAACGTCGGCTACGACGGGTCCCAGGATGTGGCGGCGGCGGTGACTCTCACTGCTGCTGCCTATGCTGTGTCTCTGCGGCGCAGCTCAGCGAGAGGGGTCTCGCTGTTCTGATACCATGAGAAATTGCTAGGAAGCTTCCTAACCTTGCTGCTGCTTATGTGGCGACACTGTCCAGTCAGCTGACGCACTAGCAAGCAAGCAGGTGCAAGAAATAGCAAGGATCAGGCTAGGGAGACGCGCAAAGTCTCATAAGCTCCAATAGCTTAGTAATGCAGAGAGAAATGACAACTGACAAGCACACAACATAAACACCTGCCGCGGCACACGGCGGGTGACGCANTCGCTGCTCTGATACCATGAGAAATTGCTAGGAAGCTTCCTAACCTTGCTGCTGCTGATGTGGCGACACTGTCCAGTCAGCTGACGCACTAGCAAGCAAGCAGGTGCAAGAAATAGCAAGGATCAGGCTAGGGAGACGCGCAAAGTCTCATAAGCTCCAATAGCTTAGTAATGCAGAGAGAAATGACAACTGACAAGCACACAACATAAACACCTGCCGCGGCACACGGCGGGTGACGCACGCGGCAATGTCAGTTTGTCCTAAAACCGGCTCAAAAACCATTGTTTTGGCCGTAATTCTGCGCACAGGCATCCAAACGCAACACCGTCTAAACCTAGAGATGCAGAATCTTGAGCCGGACGCTACGACTGGTCACACGCACAAGTCCGGCATCGATCGGTTGACGGACAATACAAAACATGCAAATCGAGCTCGAGAGCCACTCCACCGAGAAAACTCTAGCACCTGCAGAAAAACTACAGAGCACCCCAGCAAGCACCCGGAACGTCGTGGCGATCGTCCGGCAGCTGCTGGTGGCTGGATCCACCAACCGTCAGTGCTCCGGCGCCAACTGGGCCCGCATCAGGGATCTGCACGAGCATGGACACGGCTGAGTGGTCATTGTAAGCTGTACAAATGGACGGAAACAACTCACACCACAGCAGTTAGGTCTGCGATGTCTTCATGATGGGGCTCTTACATAGGATAATGCAACACTTTGGCTCGTAGAAACGCATTGCATATGATAGAGCCCATTGCGTCATCTCAGTCCGTTGTTTGAAGGATCGTCGAAGTTAAACAAATTGCACATTCGTCCTCCTCAAACGAGTCCGTGTGTTCCACCGCATTCGTATCTGATTTTGACAGCCTTTCATGTGTCACATCCTGCCTGTTTCCCAAGACGCATTGTACCTCCCCTCATGCACGGCTACCATGTGCTTCTCTCAATTGCAGTCGTACCATTCGCCGGAAAAGATTGTTTCATCCTCATCAACAGTAGCGGCTTGTGGGGGGTTCTCGCCTTGCAGTGTATTGTGGTGCATCAAAGTGTGGATTATGTTCCTCGTGCCCATGGCGGCCTCGTTGACGGTGCATGCGAGACAACCGTTGGTATCCCAGTTATATAGAGCAATTTCTTATGAACAAGGTACCCATGATGTCTCCCGATGGCGGGGACCACGCACGTGAGAGGTGGCGGAGCTCTCACAACCTCTTGGTTCCCACCGGACGATAGCGACGACGACTTCACAGATGATTCGTGCTTGACGCGATAGACACCCACCGCAGACAACGACGATGCACCGTCCCCTGCAGACGACGGGGCCCCAGGCCCTCAAGCTGAGGGTCCTCTCAGGATGTCCCGTGTAGGCAGGCGTGTGCTCTCGACCAAGGGCCTGCCGGTCGGTTCTGACGATGAGGCAAAGGCAGCCGACGCCAAGGCGAAGGCTGCCGCCGCTCGCATCTCGGACCCCACCCCACGTGCTACCCCGAAGAAGCGGAAGGCTGCGGTGGACTTTCCCGGTGGTTCAACATTCGAGAACATGGCCGCATGCAAAGCCGCAGTGGAAGAGTATGCGGTTCACAACCGCATGGCGATGAGGTGGTTGAAAAGCGACCGCACTCGCTTTGTGGCGCGGTGTAAGCAGTATGCGATGAAGAAGTGCCCGTCGATCGTTTGTGCTGGATATAGCAAGAAGTCCGGAGTAGTCAACATCATGTTGTTCGTGGATGACCATCTTTGTGACCCCGGCCTCGGCCGGGATAACCCCGTGCACTCCATGAGGTGGGTTGCATGACAGATTGAGAGCACCATCGCGAAGGACCCATGTGTGAAGCCCAAGGCGCTGCAAGCGGTCGTGACAGAAGTGGCCAAGACGAAAGTCCTGTGGGTTTTTGCGCTCATTGTGCTCTGTTGTGTCCTCCCGGCTTGTGTACATCGGCGTGCAGATGACTGACGGCAAGACTCGACGCTGATGAAATGTCGTCCGGTGGAGCCAACGCACGTTGAGGTCTTCTCGCAGTTTGCTGGAGCCCCCTCTCTCCGGCGACGTGTTCAGCTCCATCGGCAGGGCTCCTCGGCGGTCGCGCTGCCAGCAGTCACTACCACTGCAGTCGCTGTATGCATGCGTCCAGCGCATACTGTCGTGCCTGCATCGTCATGCGCTGCCTAGGGTCCCAGTTGCATGTTGCATGGCCCTGATTGGCAGCATAAACCATCGTGGGCACTGCCTGGGTTCAGGCTGCCATAACTTCTTGCTACTGTTTTTCTAGCAGATTCTGACCGCACGGCTCCGTTCGCAGCGTTGGTATTATGGTATGGTCCAGTTTTCAGGCAAAACGGACGAGGCCCGGGTTTTGGGCTGTCGGCCGTCTGGCAAGCCTCACCGAGAAAACCCGCCAGCCTGAAATTAGCTATTCTCTGATTGGCTGATGAAATGAGTAACAAGCTCTACAGAGCTGGGGGGGGGGGCTAGAACTTGGAGGGGTCCCCCATTGCTGTTCATTCTTCATTGCTAATCAGTTACTATCAGTTTCCAGCTGCTTTCTGGCGCTAACACTGGCGCGCACACTTCTGAGTAACAAACCCAGAGCTTCCAGACTTAGATTCTAGAGCAGCAGACTGAGGGGGCAGCTGACTTAAGCAACGAGCGTGGAAGCCCGCACGCTGCATCAACAACGCAGCTGCCCCAACCTGCTGCCTAGTTTC
>SZWC01011144.1:0-64125 GCA_023375785.1 Penium margaritaceum | reverse complement strand
GGAGGAGGGGGGGGAGGGGGGGCAGGAGGTCGTTGACCCTATCTTTGTGTCCACTGACGAGGAAGGGGTCGAGCACCATGATGCCGAAGATCGCGAGGAGGCATGGATGGCCTTCCATGCTGAAGTGGACAGCATCAACCGCTCCTTTGGCCTTTGGTGAGTGTGGGTGAGGTTGTTTTCATTGCCATTACTCTATTTGAACTCTGCCTTCATCTTCATTCATGATGTCTAACACTATTTTCATTCCATGTGTTTGCTTTGCACAGATCACCAATGTGCACTCATTGAAGAGGAGGTGCATGCTAGATCACATGTGGCCCGTGATTGCACTCCTGCAGTGTATTAGCTTTCAACTATGGTGTACTTTGGTTAGTACTGTTGATCAACTCCGCTTGACTAAGAGTTGTAATGGCCAATGCCTGAGCTCGTGTAATCCTCCCTTCTCATGTCGAAATCAGCCCACATTCCTCTTGTGCTCAAATAATTCACAACCAGTAACCACACATTGGACGTTTGCTTTGTTTAAGTATGCATCCGTTGTTGTCCACATTTGTAGTAAGGTGCAAATTGTAGTGCACAATGGTGTCCTGAAACTATTTTGCATTGTATGTACCTCAAGCAGCTACCAAGTGTACATGTAGATTGTACACACGTTCATTTCGTTCTCTTTGCAACAATTGTTTGAAGGAACCAGAAACATGAGTTCATGTGACGAACAAGACTTGACCGTCATGTTCCTGATGGGAGTTGGTGCGACATTGGTGTGTCAGAAACTGTATTCCTATTTGTGGCCGCCAACAAGAACAAGATATGTATGCATGTGCCATTGTACAGTGACACAGAACGACACAAGTCAACTGGATGCCTACACGACTGAAGCAGTGGCAGAGGAGAGTCATTGGGAAGATGTCTTCTACGAGGGAGGAGATGAAAACATGGACACTGTTGATGCCAATGAGGACATATTCTATGATGCAATGGGATGTCAAGGACGGGAGGGATGTGGATGCGACTTGTGCCACTGGCTCTGGCTATGTAGTGTCGTGGATCCAAAGTGGTTAGATCCAAAGTGGGTTGGGTAGTACTTCCTGAAATGAATGAACAATGTCCATACTTAGGTCATGAACATTACTCCCATGCCCATAGTAGTCACATGAATAACACTGTCGTGCACATAACTGTCTATGAAATACTAATCATCTGCCCATAGGTGTCAATTACCTTTCACTTTTGTGCCCAGAAATGTGACAAAAAAAAGAACTCATACCCATATTTCTCATTGAAAAAATAGTTCCATGCCCATAGTTAGATACCCAATCATGTCAACGCAATAAAACTCGGATGTCCATACATGTGACTGAAATCTTACTCCCATACCCAGAAATGTCAATGCAATGAACCTCCGAAACCCATAGTTCTCACTGACATAATACTCACATACCCACAATTGTCAATGAAACAAACCTTGGAAGCCCATACTTGTCACGAAGATAATACCGACATACCCACAATTGTCAATGATGTAAAACTCGGAAGCCCATACTTTCCAGTGACATTATACTCGCATATCCAGAATGCAATAAGCCTCGGAAGCCCATGTTTTGTCACTGAGATGATACTCGCATACCCCGAAGTGTTAGAGCAATAAATGTCGTTGTCCATGTCGATCTCAGATGCCCATATTTGTCACTCAAATAATACTCGCACACCCTGGATTGTCAATGCAATAAACCTCTCATGCCCGTACTTTCATCAACGAATGCCCACTATGGACCCAGTGGCTCAGTCCATGTCCACGGCTCCCATGGCTCGGGACAGTTGGGCGGCCTACTACACGGCATGGGCACTCCCAAGTTCCAAGCCATGTGCTCCGGAGTCACAGGAGCACGGGCCCATGCTCGTTCTTCATATCCCAACTCTCGGTTGCGTGCTACATTGCGGTCCCACCGCTCCTTCAATGCGACCCATGCCCGATGCGTCGCCCGGGGGTCCGCTACGAGAGTACCCCATCCATGATGTGCCGGGCCACTTGAACAGACGTCGTTGTCCATGTCGATCCAACGTGTTAGTCAAAGTTTGACAGTTAGAGTAAACTCAGCGCATTGTACTGACGGAGAAGCACCTAAAATACACACGTTAGTACCCGTTCATAGCACGAACCGGTACAAAAACCAGGTTCACTAGTTGAACCTGTTCGCGTGACCCTAAGTGGATGTCGGCACATGCCGCCAACATCCGTTGATGGTGCGCACGACGCCGGCAAATTCCACCGTGGACAATACGTGATTGGCGATGGCCGCGTCCATTCGGCGTGCTTTCATTGGCGATATCAATGTCCTCTTCCGTGCGACGTGCAAACGTCGGCTACTGCGCAACGATACCGGTCCACATGCATGGCAAGGACAAAACAAAGTAGAGGCGGCAAAGCCAGGCTGGCAACATGCGAGGTTCGTTTACGACATGCAAGACCATGAAGACTGAATACTTTGAGTGAATAGTAGATACAATAGACATGATTTTTGTTTTTGTCTCGCACAACGAAAACCATGGGCACTGCTGTCATGTCGTTTCCGACAATGGACACTGCATGCATGTCGGTTTCGACTTTGGACACCACCGTCACTTCGCTTTTGAGTATGGGCACGGCGGATCTATCGACCAAAACCATGGACTCCAGAGTATTCATGCCCAACAGACAATCCCCAGATTATGAACAATGAACTGTGATTTAAGTGCCTGACCCTTTTTCTCGCACCACCCACCAACACATGCCAGAGGATATTGTGACCACTCAGCAGTATCCAGATTTGTGCAGATCTGTGATGCCATTCCCGTCATAGCCGGAGCAACACCGGGTAGTGGCACCACCCACCAACACATGCAGCTGTGACATCAATGTTGCTTGCTAGGGAGGTATGTAGTTTTCCTTTAGTCTCTGAATTTTTCCGGTGGGACTTGCCCTTGAGCCCAATTTGCATATTTTGCATTCTACATCCACCAATTGTTGCTAAACCCATGCATGTGTATAGTAATTGCGCCTGGCTCAAGAGTCAGCAGGTTGACGTGAACCTGCATTCTGGTGGCTATGCGTTAAGCTCCGGCAAAAAATGTGGTTTTGGGCTTGCTCTTGGACAGACAAAAACTAGCACGTGCGTCATCCGCGTTGCGCCGCGGCATACACTTGTTCTTGTTGTGATTTGTGACGTCCCTGTCGACTTGTACAGTTTACTATGACCACTCGGCCATGTCCATACTCGTGTAGATCCCTAATGCGGATCTTGGCGGTACCGGTGCGTCGTCTGGTGGTGGACTACCCGCTTGGAGCTGACCGATGACCATTCCAGAGTTCTGGACGCTGCTCAGGATCTCCTACAGTTTTTTTGCAGGATGCAAGAGTTTGTCAGTGGACTGGGCGTGGGCCTGATTTGCATGTTTTTGCATTGTGTGTCCACCGTTTGATGCTGGATGCATGCATGTGACAGTCGCAACATCTGGCTTGGGATTCTGCACGTCTAGGTTCAGACAGCGTAGCATTCTGAGATGTCTGCGCAGAGTTACTGCCAAAACAGTGGTTTTGGGCCGGTTTTAGGACAGATCGTGTACTGCCGCGTGCGACACCCACTGTGCGCCGTGACAGGTACTTCTGCCATGGACCTGTCATTTGTCATCTCTCTCTGCAAATGCTATTGAAGCATGATGACACTTTACCTTGTGTCTCCTAGCCAGACCCTTGCCGTTGTGTGCACGACTTGTGACTGTCGTCACCGTGTGATCTGGCCCCAATGCCTAGTCAGCAGTAGTATTGCTAGGAAGCTTCCATGCATTTTCTCATGGTATGAGAGCGCTGAGAAAGTTCTTGCCGAGTTTTGCAACAGAGATGTAGCAGAGCAGCAGTAGTGAGAGTCACCGCTGCAGCAGATCCACAGGGACCTGTCGACAACAGCCGACTGCCGTCGATGTCACCCGCCATCATCATGTGAGAGTGCATCAGCAGCAGCCGCTAGCAACAACAGGCGACAGCTGCAGCAGGTTGCAGTCGCCAGCAGCTACCGACATTGGCACTAGCAGCGGCAAAAACAGGCCGTTGCCGTAGGAGGTGGCGGCGGGCATCAACAGCAGTAGCGCGCATCAGCATCAGCGCGCAGCAGGAGCAGTGTTGCGCAACGGCGGTGGCAGTAGCGGTGGACAGCAGCGGCATCCAGCTGCAACACCATTGAGTAGCACCAGCAGCAACAGTATAGCAGAGCAGTAGCGTAGCAACAGTGCATCAGTAGTGTGCGGCGGCAGTAGCGCGCGGCGGTGGTAGCAGCGCACAGCAACCGCAGCGAGCAGCAATAGCAGTAGTAACGCTCAGCTGCTACCACTACTGCGCACATAGCCGCGCGGCTGCTGCTACAGCTGACAACGCAGCAGCAGTAGCTGAGCAAAAGCTGCTGCGCAGCTTCTGCGTAGCATCCGTACGGCTGCTACGGAGTGGCCGCCTGCTCGCGCAGCAACCGCGAGGGTGGACACTAAAAAAACCAAAGAAAGGGAGGAGGGGAGCTGACGTCAGCATTTTTCCTTGTTGATGTCATCAGGTCATGCTGACGTCAGCAACCATCTGCTGACGTCGACACTTAGATTTTTTTTGGTCGGAGAGTTAAAGGTTGCTAGCGTTTCAAATTATCGAGAAATGCTAACATTTCCGCGATCTGACCAAGCTGACGTCGTGGCCCATTATGAGCGGTGACATGGCGCCGTCTGGTGACAATGGAAAGAGGATAATAGATCCCTCTTCTTCCTCCTCAGGGGTCATGAGCCCACGTTCACAGGTTATTGAGGACCTGCGTAGCCAGCAAGACGAGATGCGTTGCTTGTAGTGGGAGCAAACTAACGCCATTTGTACACTCACTGAGCTTCTTTGGGGTCAGTCCACGACCCCACGGCAGACCTCTGAGGGACCTACCGGTGTTGCACCCTCTACACAACAGTCAACTTGAGCACCAAAGAGAGGAGCTTGAGCTGACCCGCCATCTCTTGATCCTTGGGATGAGGATCCAGATATGCCAGGCATGGAGAGCGACTCCCCCGAACGTGAGATTTGTGTACTTCAAGAGCGTCTCCGCCAGCTGCAGACGAGATCTCGGCCCCCACACACATCCCGTTTTCCTGACGTTCAATTGTCGCCTGACTTCCACCCTAGCGACTTCCTTCTTCTCAGTGCCTTTCCCATCCCTCGTCCTTCCCACCCTGTGGTTACTCTTCCTACAGAGCGGCAACCCAAGGACTTCGAGACACCAGCCCCACGATATGTCAACGAGGACGGTTTTGACCGCTACGAGATTCTTTTCCAGGTTTGGGCCACCTCAGAGGGAGTGTGGCCCTACTATCACAGTCCGTAGCAGACTATGGACCGAGCACAGGTGCTGACAGTGGCTAGGACAATGCGTAGAATTCTTTACGCCATGCCACGCGAGACCGTTGTTGAGTTCCGCTCGTTCCTTGGCGAGGCCGGCACAGGCACCGGCGCTGATCCACGCGAGGGCTGGGACCTGGCATTATCTCTGCTTGCTGCAGAGATGCACGCTAACTGCGCTGCTCATATTTGTGCCTTTCACTCCCTTCGTTAGGGGCCTGCCGAGCCTGCAGCCGACTATTGGCGACGCGCCATGCACATCTACACACGCCTTGGGACCTGAGGACGTAGACAGCTATGGGCGCTCCGCACGATCATGCTTGGATTTTTCCTTGAGCACACAGACATCTTCACAAGGTACAGCGATACCGTGCTTGAGCCTTTTTTGGCCTCATTGCAGCTTCTTCCCTGGGTGCATGAGCTCTTCCTCCAGGTGACTTCCGCCCGTGAAGCAGCCGTGAAGACTCCCCTTGCTTTAGCAGTTGTTGCATCATCGCCGACGCCCCTTATGCAATCACCTTCTCCATCCCCTGTCACGTCCTCCTATTCCTCTTCCATCTCGAGTACACTGACTCAAACACAGGGTGTCACGGCAGTAACACAGGGGAAGAAGGGGAGACGGAGGCACGGATTGGGCCAGCAGCAGTCATAGCAGCAGCCTTCATCTGGTAGTAGCAGTGGACGCTCTGGTCACTGCTACAACTGTGGAGGTGCTCATCGCTACACCGAGTGCTAGTAGCCGCTCGACTGGGCACGGATTTACTCGCGGGGTTCAGGCTGCGCATGCACTACGCTCTACGCCGAGCAGCACATCCTCCGGACGCACGACGACCATGACCGCAGTAGTTCCTGCTACACCACCGGCGAGCGGCGACGACCCGGACCCACGTGACCGCACCATCGCTAAGCTCCGACGCGTTCTGGCGCTTTGCTTTCAGGGAGGTGCGAGCGTGTTGTCACAGCCGGGTGGCTCACAGATTGCCTTACCATCTGTTCTTGTGGCTCGGGATGACTCATGTGGTGGGGCACAGGCGGCATGTGATGACAATGGGCCTGACTCTACCGACTAGATTCATGAGTCTCACCTTTGTGTCCTTCGTCGTTCCTCCCCACTTGTTGCCCAACGTCCGTCTGAGGCCAAGTGTTCCATTGCATGTTCTATAGTGACGTCCTCCAGTCATGATTCGTGTGGCACTTGGATCATCGATTTTGGTGCCACTTATCACATGACATGTCGTCATAGTGACTTTGTTGTTCTTGCCCCTGTTGCATCTGTTCCTTCTGTTTGCACAAGCTCTGGTCAATCCTTGCCAGTCCAGGGTGTTCAGGTTGTGTATTTGGATGGTTCGTCTGGCCCCCTGTATCTTTCCAAGGTGCAGTTTGTGCCTGACCTTGAGCTTAGTTTGCTTTCTGTATGTGCTTGCACATTGATGGGACTCTCAATGGAGCACACTACAGATTTCGCGACTGTGATTGCTATTGACAATCGTAGCGTTGTTCTTCGTGCCTCTGTTGTGGATGACCTGTATCGTGTCTCTCGGACTTCTCCTCCTTCATCCCCCTCCCCTTTCAGCTCATGTTTTTGTCATTGGCGTTCTGTCTCTTGAGCACCAGCGATTGCTTCATCTCCGTCTGTGTCATGTAGGCTCCGACACTGTGTCAAAGCTCATTCGTACACAGCCCGCCCTCGGTCTTGACGCGGCTTCTTTTGAGAAGCCGCCCAAGACCGACTGTCTCTTCTGTGCTCAGGGTAAGATGTATCGTTGCACCTACCCTGCCTCCTGTTCTCGTGCACTTCGCCCTCTCGCGTCAGTCCATTCGGACCTTCTTGGTCCTCTTCGTGTTCAGTCTCTTTCCGATCGGGGTCGATACGTCCTGACTCTGTCTGATGACTTCACCCAGATGTAGTGGGTCTACAGCCTGCAATAGAAGAGTGACGCCGCTCTTGCGGTTTGCCTTTGGCTAGTGATGGCTTAGCGCCAGTCGCACCACACGCTGCATACCTTTCGCTTGGATTGTGGCGGCAAGTTTCTTGGCAAGATGGACAACTTCCTCGTCGAGCACGGGATTTTTCTCCAGGTTTCCGCTCCTGCTACTCCTGAGCAGAACGGTGTTTTTGAGCACTGGAACCGTGCCATGGAGGATACGGTTCGCGCTATGCGGTCTGAGTGTGGTCTCCGAGAGTCCTTCGCTTTCAAAGGATTTGTTTACATGATGTGGGTCTGGAACCGCCTCCCTTACAGTCCCCTTCCGGACCACATCACACCATATGAGCTCTGGTTCCGCCACCGAGCTGACCCGCACCTCCCTCGCGTTTGGGGCTCCTTGGCTTCTGTGCGGTACACTACGGACCAGCAGGGGTCTAAGATCTCACCGCGGGGTCGCTTGTGTGCCTTCGTAGGCATCTTCCCGCGGTCGAAGGCCTGGCGTTTTTGGGATCCTGCTCATCGTCGCATCGTCGAGTCCCGCGACACGCTCTTCTTTGAGTCCCTCACCTAACGTGATCTGACATTGATCACGTCGCTGTCCGTCACACATATTCCTATGTGTGAGGTTTCTCGACGGATGGGGGAGTATGCGCCTGCGAGCACCTCTCGCCAGGCTGATGTGTCCGTTCGAGCTCCCTCCACTGCTCGGTCTCTGGCCCTTGATGACCCAGCGATCATCGCTGTCGGCCCAGAGACCTCTCCAGTGGAGTCGGCTTCTACCCCTTTTCCGTCGCACCCCACACGTTCCCATGATCCTGTACTTGTGCGTACTTTGTTGACCGTACCTATGTCTGCCTGTACTCCTTCTTCTACGCGTGGGCCTGCCTCACCTGCTCCTGCTGGCACACCCAGTCTCGGGTCTCCCACACACGCATCACCTCACACAACATCACAAGTTCCTTTGCCTCAGCCCTCACCAACTGTGGTCATGCGTGTCTCTGAGCCTGAGGTGTGCCCCTTGAGCCCAGGTTACTCACGTGAGCCTGGCGGTTGTCTTTGACCATTGGAATCCGGTGTCCTATGAGCGTTAGGTCCTGCACCTAGGCACTCCACTCGCAACATCACGAGTGGTGATCCCGACACGAAGGCCCTCGGCCTAAGTGTCTGCACTGAGTACACAGAGGCACATCTAGCGTGCTCCGTAGGGCATGACCTTGTCACTTGAGAGTTTCAGATCGCTTGTGATGCAACAGATGATCTTGTGATCGTCAGACCTAGCACTGAGGCTTGTGCTCTTGCCATGCAAAGCTCTTTGTCCATGGCGCCTGACCCAGGCACACTTAGGGAAGCTCTCTCATCACAGGATGCTGACACTTGGGGTATTGCCTGCAAGGATGAGCTTTGCGCCATTCGAGAGCACGTCATTTACGAGCTAGTCGACCTTCCACCTGTGAGGAAGGCTATTCAGGTCAAGTGGGTCTTTCGCAAGAAAGTGAAGCCGGATGGCTCACTGGAATGCCACAAGGTTCGCTTGGTCGTTAAGGGGTACTCTCAGATCGAGGGCATCAATTACACTGACGCCTTTGCCCCTGTTGCCCGCATGAACTCAGCTCGAGCTATGTTTGGTGTAGTGGCTCAGCATGACTGGGAAATGCACCAGATGGATGTGAACAATGCATTCCTCCATGGCTCTCTGGATGAGGAGATTTACGTGGCTTAGCCACCTAGTTTTAAGGACGATGATAAGGTTTGGCGCTTTTGCAAGTCCTTCTACGGCCTCAAGTAGTCTCCTTGGTGTTGGAACCAGGAGATCACTGGCATCCTGACTCGTACAGGATATGTGCAGATCGAGGCAGATCCCTCTCTCTTTATTTGACAGACACCTGAGCGGTTCACCGCCATCTTGGTCTATGTCGACAACCTGTTGATCGCGTCTCCTTCACTAGAGGCCATGAAGGAGGCCAAGGCTCTTCTTTAGACTGCCTACAGGATGAAGGACCTTGGTCCTATAGTGGTGTTCCTTGGCATGGAGATCGTGCGAGATCGCAGATGTCGGACACTACTGTTGCATCAGGCCCGATACGCACGTGTTGTGAGGGAGCACTTAAGCAACCTCCTCGGCACAGTGCCCATGGCCTCTACGCCTCTCATGCCTAACGGGCAGGATGCCCTTAAGGTAGATGATCCCACACAGCTGGGGGAGACAGTGGATGTGACCTTGTACCTCCGTCTCATTGGATCTCTGATGTACCTGGCCACTACCACACATCCTGATATCGCCTTTGCCGTCAACCTCCTTGCATAGTTTTCGCAGGCTTCACGCGCTAGAGCCCTTCATGCGGCTGTGCAAGTGGTGTGGTACGTGGTCTCCAATCGTACCTCAGACTTTGCTTTCACCGGCAGTGTTCGGTGGTCCTTGACGGCTACACAGACAGCGACTGGGCTTGGAGCCCAGATGGATGCAGTCGCACGGGTTAGGTGTTCTTGCTCGGTGGTACCGCTGTGTCCTGGCGCAGCAGAAAGCAAGATTGCATTACACGTAGCTCATCGGAGGCTGAGTTCGTTACTCTAGGTGAAGGGGTTGCGGAGGCGGCATGGCTGCATCGCCTTTTCCTTGAGCTAGGTCAGTCAGTATTTGCCATTCTGCTTCGTTGCAACAACCAGAGTGCTCTTGGCATGGCGGAGAACTCTGGTGTCTTTTACACTCACACAAAGTACATCATGGTTGAGCGTCACTTTGTGCGTGATCTGGTAGAGCGACATGTGATCTCCGTCATATGGGTTGGCACTGCCATGCAGCACGCTGACTTCTTGACGAAGGCACTAGCACGCGGAAAATTTCTGGTGGCCATTTGTTCTGTAGGGCTTCGTTCCTTGCCTGAGAGTGGTTGAGTGTGGGGTGTGTTTGTTTTCATGTCACATCCCTCTTTGCACTCGTTGTTGTACTCATTTCAGTGCTGCATGAGTATGGACATGCGTACTGAGTGTTATGATTTGTGACGTTCCTGTCAACTTGTACAGTTTATTGTGACCACTCGGTTGTGTCCATACTCGTGCAGATCCCTGATGAGGATTCTGACGGTACCGGTGCGTTGTCTGGTGGTGGACTACCCGCGTGGAGCTGACCAAAGACTGTTCCAGAGTTCAGAAAGCTGCCCAAGACTTCCTACTGTTTTTTTGCTGGACGTAGGAGTTTATTGGTGGACTGGCCGTGGGCTCGATTTGCATGTTTTTGCATTGTGTGTCCACCGTTTGATGCCGGATACATGCATGTGACCAGTCGCAGCGTCGGGCTTGGGATTTTGCACATTTAAGTTCACACGGCCTAGCATTTTGACATGTCTTCCCAGAGTTCCGGCCAAAACAGTGGTTTTGGGCCGATTTTAGGACAGATTGTGTGCTGCCGCAGGTGACACCCGCTGTGCGCTGCGGCAGGTACTTATGCCATGGACCTGTCATTTGTCATCTCTCTGTGCAAATGCTATTGAAGCATTATGAAACTTTGCCTTGTGTCTCCTAGCCAGACCCTTGCCATTGTGTGCACAACTTGTGACTGTCGTCACCGTGTGATCTGGCACTGACGCCTAGTCAGCGGCTGTATTGCTAGGAATCTTCCATGTATTTTTTTAGTACTGTGTGCCTATCGGTTGTCATCTCTCTTTGCAAGCTAGACTATTGAAGCTTAACGAGACTTTGTGCATCTCCTTAGACTAATCCTTGATTTTCTGTGCACTGGCACCCATGTTAGTGCATAAGCCGACTGTATAGTGTTCCCATGCCAGTGATGGTAAGGCTAGGAAGAAACCTAACACTTTGGCATAGTATGCGAGGACCGAGATCCTTCGTGGGTAGTTACCCAGAAGCTTCCTAGATAGGTTGCTTGTGACGGGACGTGTGATCACAAGAGAGGATAAGGCACGCCATGGATGCGGTACAATGCTTGCCTTAGAACTCAAGTTTCACCAAGACAAGAAGTGAGTGGGGAGTGAGAGAGCTAGAACTGGTGAGCACGCACCCGAACCAAGCACCACGCTCGGGCGGGCTTGTGCCGCCACCAGGGGATCGATACTAACCACTCGGTGTTGGAACCGAGGGCGGCTACTCACCAATGCACAGCCTGAACCGGCACGGTGGCCCCCTAGGGATCAGCACCCAGGAAAATGCAACTCCCCCAAAGCACACAGAATCAAGCAAGCATGACGCAGGGCCCGGGAATAAAACTGTACAAACCCCTAACATCTACTGCAACACAAATAGAAAGTCATGCAATGGTGATGTATGTGGCAAGGGGCATCCTTGGGTTGAGCAGCTGCTTCATGACGCCAGAGGCTCCAGTCATGGTAGAATCGCATGACGTCTCCCAGGTGAAGCCATTGTCATTCAATCTGTACATGTGTGTGCATGGGAGTAGAGGAAATGAGGGAATAGAGATGTGAGCGGCCAACAAACATCAACACTCCCCCATGACCAGCAGGCAAACAACCGCACACATAGAAAGATGGCACAAAGACATGGTAAACATAACCACCAGAGATACACCATCCAACTCAACCTGGGTCATGTGGACAGATGAGGCAAACAGCATGAACACTTTTGAAGATATTTTGACTGAAGTCCTTAGTGAGAAAGTCAGCTCTCTGAGATTGTGTGTCCACCCAAGCAACTTGGACAATGCCAGCAGCAATGCACTCACAAACAAAGTGATGCTCCACGTTAACATGCTTGGTGTGTGAGTGATGCATGCCACTGTTTTTGGCTATGGCCTTTGTGCTCAGATTGTCATAGCGCAGAGTGATGCAACGGATGGGAACACACAACTGTTGCAGCAGACGACACAGCCAGACAGCCTCACACGTGCCTGTGCCAAGAGCAAAATACTCAGCCTCAGCCGTACTGCGAGCAACACACCCTTGTTTGCCACTTTTCTAGGAGACTGCAGTTCCACCAACCAAGAAGATGTATCCTATTCTGTTGCGTGCATCTGAATCATGTGCCCAATCGCTGTTTATAAAGGCATCCACCACAAATGACGGTTGTGCACGAAAGTACTGCCCGGCACGAGGAGTGGAAAGTGCGTAATGCACTACCCGCAAGGCAACCTCAAGATGGCGCTCATAGGGAGACTGAGAGAATTGAGATAAGAAGTTCAGAGCAAAGGCAACATTGTCACGCGTGGTAGTGGCAAGGTACATCGGGGAGCGAATGACCCGAAGGTAGTCGGTTACATCCACTGTCTCCCCCAGATTGGAGAGGTCCAAGGATTTCAATAGTGACTGACCGGAGGGTGTCATAGGCATGGAAGCTGTGAGGACTGCCGTGAGGAGCGATCCAAAGCGCTCCCCCAAGCCGCGAATACATGCAGATTGGATAACATCCAGGGTGCGACGTGTGGAATCACGGTCTAGTTCCATGTCCAAGAAAACACGTACTGAACCAATATCCTTCATTTTTTAAGCTGCTTGAAGTAGGGACTTTGCAGCTACGACAAATGCAGCATCAGGAGAGGCAATGAGAAGGTCATCCACATATACAAGGATGGAAACAAGGGGCTTGTCGGGAGCACTGAGAAAGAGAGCAGGATCCACAGTACTTATCCTGCAGCACCCTTTCTCTAGGGTTGCAATGATCTCTTGATTCCAGCAGCGTGGGGACTGCTTTAGTTAATAGAGAGCCTTGCAAAGGCGCCACACTCGGTTTGTCCCATGAGAGAAACCGGGTGGCTGAACCATGTAGATTTCCTCGTCTGACCTGCCATGCAGAAAGGCATTGTTGACATCCATCTGTTGAAGCTCCCAGTCATGTTGGGCAACCAAGCTGAGGAGTGCCCTGGCTGTTGTGTAGGAACCAACTGGGGCGAAGGTCTTGTCAAAGTCAACACCAGGAATTTCAGAAAAAGCTTTTGCGGTGAGACGAGCATCATACCGTTGTACCGTGTTGTCAAGTTTCATCTTGCAACGGTACACCCATTTGGATGCAACAGCCTTGCGGCCCGGTGGGAGGTCCACGAGCTTGCGCACGGTGTGCTCAAACAGTGCGTTGAGCTCGGCCTTCATGTCTTGCTCCCACAAGGGAGAATCAGAGGCCGTGCGGGCTGCCTGTACAGTCACAAGGTCAGGTGGGAGAGGAGAGAGAATAGTAGCGGCAAAGCACGAGTCAACATACCCAGCTACAGACGACGAGAGGGCGGAGAGAAACTATTGTTCAATGAGAGAGTAACCAAGAGTAACCAAGGGGGATGAACCATAGAGGCCGCGGCAGACAAGGGAGAGGTTGCAAGACCAAGGGCACGGAGGCCAGGGTCACCAGAGACAACATGGTGCGAGTGAGACAAAAGTGTCCTGAGATGACCACCACATGTGTAGGGTGAGACTGGAGGGACAGATGGGACTCGCGATGCAGGAGAGGGCGCAATAGAGTGTACGTGCACAGAGACTAAAGGAGAGGGAGAGGTTGTGGTGGCAGGGATCTCAGAGAGAGCAAGAGGCACGGGGTTGGCACCAGGCTCAGAGGCAAAGGACAAGTCAGAGTGAGCAGAGGGCTCAGGGGAGTCAGAGGACGTAGGCTCGAAAGTGACAAGGGAGTCCATGGGCATAGAGGAGGCCAAGGGCGCATGGGAGGCCGAGGAGGGAAGCCCCAGAGATGAGTTCGGGGATGCGGATGAGGCAGGGGGTGCCGGAGGATGCATAGAGGGAAGAACAGAAGTCCCAAAGGGAAGAAAAGGACCATCCCCATCCTTAGGGAGCGGAGAGAGGGACCGACAAAAATGAGAAGCATCATGTTCAAATAAATACTCAAAGAAAAGAGCATCATGAGAATCAGTGACATGACAACGAGAAGGATCCCAGAACCGCGAAGCCTTGGAGAACGAGGAAACACTGAGGAAGATGCATAAGCGACCATGGGGAGAAATCTTACTATCCCGTTGGTCTATTGGAAGCGACACGTAAGCAATGCAACCCCAAACACTGACAAGGCGCCGGTCACCACGGTGGCCAGTCCATCGTTCAAAGGGCGTGACAGTGTGAGGAAGAGGACCATGAGGGACTCGATTCCAGACCCATGTCATGTAGGTCATCGATTCAAAGGCAAACAAGGGAACTTGCCCAGAGGCAGAGAAAAGGGAGGGGACACCATCAGCAAGGGTGCGATTCCAATGCTCTAACACTTCATTTTGTTTCAAGGTGTAGGGGGCAGTGGACTCAATACGGATGACACATGACTCAAGGAAGTGAGAGGTGGGACCAAAGAACCCACCACCGTAATCGCTGTGGAAGACACGCAGCAGAAGGAGACAGGCGCGTTCAGTCTGAGGAAGCTAGGACTCAAGAACATCTGTGACGTCAATTTGATGACATAGGGTGAAGACCCAATGGTAGCGAGAGAATTCATCTTTCAAGCACAGGATACAGCGACCTAGGCCAACTAGGAAATCGTGGGGCAAGGGGCCTATGACATCAACATGGACAAGGTCAAGAAGATGAGAGGTGGTAGTAGTGGAGAATGGGGAGTGGTGCATTTTGCCACTTGCACAGTCAAGGTAGGAGGAGGAACAAGGAGGTGGAAACGTTTTAGGATCAAGGCCATGAGCAGGCCAAAGGGGGAGAAGGCGCCGTATGGCGGCGGTGTGAATGTGATAGAGGCGATGGTGCAGAAGGTTAGCATGGGCAGGAGACAACGATGGTGCAACATGGATAGGGGCAGACGGAGCGGAAGGCGATGGCAACGTGAGAGGAACACGAAAAAGACTATCACAACACAGATCGCGCCGAACAACATGGCCAGAAGAGCAAAGAGAAATGGAGGCCAGCCCGCAGCAGGACAAGAAGTCCATTCCCTGGTCGTCAAGGGCGGTCAGAGAGAGAAGAATGACCTCAAGGTTGGGCACATACAACACATCGGGAAGGTAGACACTACCCCCACGACCAACAAAACAAATGACACCGACACCTTGAACAGGGAGAAGTTGGCTGGAGCCAGTGCGCACTGAACGGACAGACCCGGCAGGCTCCATTGACACAAAGGACGAGCGATTGGAGGTCATGTGGTGTGTGGCCCATGAGTCGATGATCCATAGGCCAGGGGATGCACGAGTGGAGGGGAGAACAAGACAGACAGCAACGGTGCCACGAGGGAAAAGGGGAGACAATCCACCAATACAAGTGGGAAACATATGAGTTTGCCACTGTTCAATCCAACAATAATCATCAGGCACAACCTCCTGGACACCACCAGACGCAGCACCACGAAGGGTGGTATCGGACTCACAGACAGACACATATGACTGGCCACTCACACTCTCACCTCCATGAGAGTGAAGGTAAAGCAGTTTTGCCAGTTGCCGCTGAAGGGTGCGCTTGTCGTTACAATGGTTAGAGGAGCGGTTTGAAGAGCGGTCGGAGGAGCGATCGTAGGAGCGGTCAGAGAAGTTACCATCATCCCAGACCCATAATGGCCCGGAGTAGTGAGAAGAAGGAGGGCCGTAGGAGGAAGGTCCGGATGGAGGCGGAATCCAGCCCCAGGGACCGGCTTGGGGCAGTGACGGCTGAAGGGGAGCAAGAGTGGTGGTGAGCGCGGAGGCAGAGGAGGAGGACGAGGAAGACGCAACTATCATTGGCGTTGTGGCGGAGGGGGTGGTCACACCCTTGCGTGCCCAATGTGCACGCATGGAGGATGCAAGACGCGCATCATGCCAAGTGTCCAACGGCGCCGCAGTTCGAGCGAGTGACGTTGGCGGTAGTGGAAGAGGAAGGCTCGCTGTCATGACCGCCCTCACGCCCCTTACCGCCATGCCCACCCCCAGGACTGGAGCCACCACCCCCTCCATGGGAAGCAGCTTGAGTTGGATGAGCTGCTGCATGAGAAGATGAGGAGGAGGAGGAGGTGGCAGCTGTAGACGAGGAGGAGGACAAGATGGTGACAACAGCGAGTGGAGCGTGGTGCATACGCTTGTACTGTAGGGCGTTCCATCAATTGGTAAGACGAGAGGCAGTAAAGTGAAAGAGGGGACCGATCCCAGGCGGGGAGTCCATAGGGACTGAGGCAATAGCGAGCCGCAAGAGCTCTGCCTAGGAGACGTGCAGATATAGTTCAGATAGCTTAGGAATAAGACCAACAACAATGGACATGCAAGCCAAGAGAGGACCTGGAGCTGCCCTTCCCAGGTCACGCAGCAAGCGTAGGCTACAAGCCCAATACTCATCTGCAGTCTCATCAGCTCGCATCTATAGTGTGTTGAACTGTACAGTCAAAGCACTCTGGGCAACATGCCTAGTCATAGTCTTTTGACAGCGAATGAGGGCTTAGGCACCAATAGGGTCGGCGTGGGAGCCATGCGCGGGGTCAACATTGTACGTACCAATGTCGTCAAGAAGGCTCTCAGACCCTGCATTGATGAGAGTCCTGCACCGCACGGGTGGCCTCAGTAGGTTTGGTTACGACTGACAGGTTTGCAGGGAAGTAGTATTCCCAAAGCAGTTCACCCTAGGCCCACGCACTGAAGCGCGTCTCCCAGGAGGTAAGGGTGAGCTTAGATGTGAACTGAGGTGGTGGTGTCTTGAAGTCTCTCTGCCTAGCTAGGAGAAGAACTCGGGGCAAAGCTGTGGAGAGAGCAGGGGAGGAAGAGCTGGGGACACCACCACTGGGAGGAATAGAAGAATCAGCCAATGCGGTTTCTTCAGCAGGGAGGACGGCAGAAAGACCTGGGACAGTGCGGAGACGCTCTATGAATAGTGTAGCTTTAGTGGCAACTATTTGATGTTGAGCCTCATGTCCCTGTTGGAGTTCATCCTCAACCATGTAACACACCACTCACACAGCCGCGTGAGGGGCTCTTACTCAAGGACTTTGCAATACCTATATAAGGAGGTTGACGGAAAAGGCGATGACAAATCATACAGTCATGGCCAAGTACATCTGAGAGCCAATAAGGCACAAGTACATGGTCACATCAACTGCCTCTCCCAGCCGTGATGAATCATCCACCTCCAGTGCATCCTACCCGTCAGGTGTAATGGGAGTGCAGGGTAGGAGAACTACACCAAAGAGGTCAACAAACCACTCCCTTATAACGCGGGTGTAACGTGCCTGATGGACCAAGAGTTTATGTAGTTGAAGATCACAAAACATCTCCATCCCGAGGTAAAACCAAGGTACTTCATCCCATAGGCAGCCTGAAGGACTCCCTTGGCCTCCTCAATGGCCAAGGGAGGAGACACTATCAGGAGGTTATCCACATAGACCCAGATCGTGGTGAAGCTCTCAGCATTCCTTCTGTGAGAGAGGGAGGGATCANGCGGGTGTAACGTGCCTGATGGACCAAGAGTTTATGTAGTTGAAGATCACAAAACATCTCCATCCCGAGGTAAAACCAAGGTACTTCATCCCATAGGCAGCCTGAAGGACTCCCTTGGCCTCCTCAATGGCCAAGGGAGGAGACACTATCAGGAGGTTATCCACATAGACCCAGATCGTGGTGAAGCTCTCAGCATTCCTTCTGTGAGAGAGGGAGGGATCAGCGTCACTGTATATGTAGCTGGCACGCGTTTGTTGCATATGATCTCTTTGTTCAAGGACTAGGATGACTGCTACAGGTTGTACAATGTCTTTTGCAAGTGCCTGACCTTATCACTGAACTCAAACCAAGCGGCTAGAACATGTAGATCTCCTTCTCTATATTGTCATGGAGGAACACGTTCTTCACATCCATCTGGTGTAACTCCAAGTCTTTGTGAGCAACAGCCTAGAACAGAGAACGAGCCATGGTCATGGAACCAACATCTATGCATGTGTGAGTGAAATTGACAACATCAACCTGTGAGAATCCCTTGACCATCATGTAGGCCATATAGCGATTGAATGATTCATCAAGATTCACCTTCTTGCAAAAGTTACACATGGTACATAGAACCAACCGCATAGGTGGGAGTTGATAAGATCATAGACATTGCACTCATGGATGGCTATCGAATCATCTTCACTAGCCATACGCCACAGCTCTGTGTCCTTGGCTGAGAGTGTTTCCTTTAACATGCACAGATCAGGTGCGGTTAAGGGAGATCTTCGGGTGGCTAAGAGACACACATCTTTTCTCGGACTCACTATGATAAGATCCGTTACGACATTGCATGCGACCGAGAATGCATGAGAGAAACAATTGTGGCTAACAGGGCATGTTGGGTGCACCCTAGAATAGTCTGTATGGACACTTTGGCCGAGGGCCTTTGTTCTAGGCCTGCCACTTGGAACAATGCGAGTGGGTGTCTTGATGCCAAGTCGGCTTTCTGTTCAGTCCCGAAGGCTAGTGATCAAAGGTGACCTTCGGGCTCATGGGAGTATCCTGATTCTTAAGTACTCACCTCACGCTACGGAGCACGCAAAAAGGCCACACACATAATGACTAGAGACTGAAAAGGGAGGAGAGAGGGTTAGGTGAATCATGGTCAGGTGCTAGCTTGCATACATGGGAAACAGGCACAGGAATAGGACAAGGCGTGTCTCAAAGACCACCACTTGCACGGGATCAGGTGTTCCAGAGGGAACCCGCATAGGCACGGAAGTAGGTTTGTCAGAGGAGAACGACACGAGCACATGATTAGATGTGCTAGAGGGGACTAACGTTCACACGAGAGCAGGTGTGCCAGGGGGGGCCCATGAGGCCTCAGCCAAGATGGTCACATCGTCATCTGGCGGAGACATGACAAAAGGTGAGGCGGCCCTGAAGGACCCATCCGCATTTCTAGATTCCCGGCCTGTGTGGCTTCCCTAGCTGTTGGAAAGGCTCACATGTGGGGATGTGGTTGGCAGCCAGCGATGTCATGTTGGACAGGTCACGGTAGGTGAGATCCTGAAAGGAGAGAGCATCTCGAAACTCACTAACCAGGTGGTGAGCAGGGTCCCAAAAGCGACAGGTCTTCAACCATGGGGAAATGTTGAGGAAGAGACACATGCAATTTAAAGGTGAGACCTGTTGGTCCTTGGTGTACCAGACTTGAGCGAGGTGAAGGTTGGTGCAATGGCTGAACCAGGGCTTGCATGGGTTGAAAGAGGACCATGCGGCAGGCGGTTCCAGACACATGTCATGAAGGAAAAGCCCTCAACGACAAAGGAGTTTATTGGACATTACTCAGCCTATATGGCGCGGACCCTATCCTCCATTTGTGTGGTTCTAGTGCTCAGAAACAACATTATGTTGTGGTGTAACAAGGACAGATATTCGGTGAAAAACACCATGCTCATCAGAGAAGGTATCCATATCACCTGAAACCTCTCCACCATGCTCCAAGCGTGACGTGTAGAGGGTGTGAAGATACTGGCGTTTAGCCATCACCAGCCATTAGCGGGTGGCCATGGCAACATCGCTCTTGTGGCAGAGGCTGTAGACCTAGTGCACCCAAGTGAAGTCATCAGTCAGGGTGAGAACACATCGTCCCCGATCAAAGAAAGAGACTAACAAAGGAGAGGACAGAGAATGTCAGAGTGGACCAAATTTAACAGACGTAGTGCTCAGGAAGTGGATTCAAGGTAAGTGTAGCGGTACATCTTGTCCTGTCTGCCTGTGTGCAGAAAAAAACTTTGTCTTGTGCAGCTTCTCAAAGGAAACCACATCAAGGCTGAGGGCTGGCTGAGTTTGAATGAGCTTGGACACAGTACCCAAGCTCACATGGCAGAGATGGTGATGTAGCAAACACATGTATCTTGGACGGAGAACACCGAAGACAAATATACACATAGAATCGGGGTAAGGAAAAGAGGTAGAGGGAGTAGAACGAGGCACACAATACAATTCATTGAAAAATGAGGCACAAAGAACAACATAATGGTGTCAAAAGTAGTCATAGTGGCAGAGTCAACAGAGTGCTCAATAGAGAGACCCGTCCTGTTACATACACAAATAGAGAGTAGGCTGAGTTCAAGAGTAGGAGCAAAGAGAACATTGGGAATGTACCCGGGGCCAGAAAAACCATCAAAATGTACTGTCCGAACTCCCTTGACAAGCAACGACTTACAAGAACCATTATAAAAACATTGAACTCATGCAATGAGGCCGAGAATTACAAATTCAATGATCCAGTTGCTACGTGCCTCACTACCTGTCCTCGACACATGTTAACAGGCCACAGAGCACTTTGTCTCTACTAGATGCTCAACTGAGGACTCTAGACGTGGACGACATGCACCCATCAGTAACTCGTCAAGAAAATCGGTGTTGTCAGGTACATCTTCATCACACGCATCATCACGGGCAACGAACATAATAGGAAAGGCTATATATGGACCACTTTGTTGTGACAACAGACTTGCACCTCCTTGAGTACGCATTACCATCAGCAGGTAGAGCTACATGATTGTGGGATTTCGGCGGTGCTGGTCGTCATGGCTGCCTGGGGAAGCAACGATGTCTGCTTTTGTCGAGGTTGCAATGCATCCTGCCCATGTGTCGTCGGAGGATATCCATGGTGTGTGTACCAACGAGTTACCGCACAATATCTTGATCCAATCAAGACACTTCTTGCACACTGCACTTGTTGAAGTGAACAAAATTTCCACCGCTACTGGTCACCGGCTGTAGTTTTTGTTATTCTCCATCTTTATGTTTCTTATTTCCATTAATTACATCTACATTAACTGTCAGGAGTCTCGCATCCAGCGCACGGAGGCTTTGCCTCTCCTGCCATCGTTGCTGTAGCTGTTGCCGCTCCTACAGCAGCCGTGTCCTCCAACGCCTCCTCATTTGGCAGGAAGAAACGTAGGGGCAAGAAGGCCGAAGGCCCACAGCAGCAGCCAAGCGTATCCGGAGGTGGGAGCTTAATCTGCCAACTATGGCCAGCCAAGACACATGTGGTACACGTGTCCGCTCCCGATGGATGAGGCGCTCGTCATCGCCACCATGCATCACCAGTGGGAGCGTCGCCTCGCCACCACTATTGTGACTGCTATTGCTTCTACTGTATCCATGCTGTCCGCTCTTTTTTTCCCTCCGACAGCTCCACCACAACATCATCCACAGCCGTCAACGCCCGCTCTTCTTTCCACGGCAGCCTCCTCCTCCTTCCCAAATTTCGGTGCCGTCACGCCACAGTCGGTCTACTCCGTCAGATCCTCCACCTACGAGCGTCAGCTAGACCAGGTCACCGCCCTCCAACTCGGCCTGCCTTACCTTCCTCCCCAGGGAAGTGCGAGTTGTGTTGTTGTTGGTTCCCCCACCATTCCTTGCATAACTGAGTCTGAACTGCGATTGTGCCCTCTTCTTTCGTCCGCTCTAACCCCTGCTGTGCCTTGCCTACTTGCTCATCTTCGTGGGGATGTCGCATAGCTGGATGACTGGCAGTCCTGGTTTGCACCCCCGTCCACCGCGTCCGCGTCTCTTGCCCACTGCCATGTGACCATCAGCAACCTGGCAACATCGGTCTAGGATTCGTTGGAGACCTGAATCATTGACTCCAGGGCCACGCACCACATGAAGACCGTGCGTGAGGCCTTCAGTGTCCTTGGCCCCGTTACCGATGTCTCTTTGGGATTTGGACAGGCTTTGGTCAGGTCTTACCCGTTCATGGCATTGGTGTGTTTTGTTCCCGTGGTCCTGATGGGGATGTCTTCGTGACTGATGTCCTCTTTGTCCCTGGTCTTGAACTCAACCTTCTGTCTATCACTCTCCTTGACCGCATGAGCATGGCCGTATTTCACTTTCATGGTGTTGGCACTGTGTGGTTGCGTCCGTCTGGTCGTGTTGTCTTGCATGCCACCACCCGTGGCAACTAGTGGCACGTGTCGCGCCTGTCCGCTTCTCCCTCTATCCCCTCCACATTGGCCGACACAGGTCACGTGTTTATTACCAGCACACTCTCCCCGCAGCACACACGTCTCCTGTATTGCTGCCTCTATCACGTTCACTCTGTTGCTGTCAAGAGCATACTCTGCACACAGCCAGTCAAAGGCCTTGATCCGGAATCCTTTCCGCTGCCGTGATCCACTGAGTGCATTAATCATGCTGAGGGGAAGCTGCACCTTGCCACCTACCCCCTGTCCGCCTCTCGTGCATCTGCCTTGCTAGACTTGGTCCACTCTGATGTCATGGATCCCCTTCCGGAAGAGTCCATCGGGGAGTGCATTTTCTATGTCCTCACACTTACAAATGAGTATTTTGGCTACCGCTTGGTCTTTTGCCTTCGGCAAAAGAAAGACGCCGCCCCCACCATTCAAGACTGGCTTGTCCGTGTTGAACATGAGTGTGGTCACTCTCTCCACCGCTTCCTCTCTGATCACGGTGGTGAGTTCATGGGGGAAACCACACTTCTCTTTGCTTCCCGTGGTGTCCATCATGAGACGTGGGCACCTTACACGCCAGCCTAGAATGGCGTCTCTGAGCGGCGGAACCGCACCATGGTTGATGCCGTTCGCACGATGCACATGAATTCTGGTCTCTCCGATGGCTTCTACTTCAAGGCCATGACCTACATGACTTTGGTCCAGAACTGGATTCCCCATGGACCCATTCCCCACCACTCCACACATTACCAGCACTGGTGTGGAGAGTGAGCCGACCCCGTCAAGCTCGCGTCTAGGACTGCATAGCCATTGCATGGTTGCCTGCCCCACACTAGGGCGGCAAGCTCGAGCCTCGCTACCGTCCCTGCACCTTCCTTGGTGTCTCGCATCATTCGAAGGCATGGCGTTTCTGGGACCCCTCCTAGCACTACATCATCGAGTCCGAGGATGCTCTCTTCTTTGAGGACCTGTTTCCATGCAACCTCGTTCGGTCCGGCGCGTCGATGTCTCTCTCGTCACGTGGGGTACTTGTGGGTCCGTCCTCCATCCGGCCATTTCCAAGAGTCACCTCGCCTATCCCGCCTGCGCCCGTTAGCCCCTCCGGGCCGGCTGCCCCGTCCGTGTCCGCCAGCCCCTCTAGGCCGGCTGCCCCGTCCATGTCCGCCAGCCCCTCTGGGTCGGCTGTCCCGTCCGTGTTCGCCAGCCCCTCCCGGCCGAATGCCCCATCCGTGTCCGCCAGCCCCTCAAGGCCAGCAGCCCCATTCATGTCCGCCAGCCCCGCCAGACTGGCTGCCTTGTCTGTGTCTGCCAGCCCCTGCGGGCCGGCTGCCCCGTTTGTGTGCGCAAGCCTCTCTGTGCAAATTGCCCGGTCCGCGTCCGCGAGCCCCTCCAACCCGGCTGCCCCATCCGTGTCCGTGAGCCCCTTCGGGCTGGCTGCCTCGTCCGTGTCTGTCAGTCCCCCCGGGTTGGCTACCCTGTCCATGTTTGCCAGCCCCTCCGGGCCAGCGGTCTTGTACGTGTCCGCCAGCCCCATCGGGTCGGCTGCACCGTCCGTGCCCGCCATCCCCTCAAGGACGGCTACCCCGCCCGTGTCGGCGCGCTTCACACGTGGTCCAGGCGGGAGCTTTCGACCCAGGTCCATAGTGAGCACTCAGGCCGCATCTTCATGCCCTGTCACACCATGACCCCATGTCACCCCACGAGGCTCCTTGCCTCCGGTCAGACCCACTTCCACAGTCGTGAGTGGGGACCCCTACACCAAGGCACTTGGCTTGGCCAGCCAGTCAGTCACCATTGACCTACATCCAAGGTTAGCTTAAGGCTATGCCATGATCCATCAGGAGCACCGGTATGCCATCGCGGCCACGCTCACGCGTATACCACCAGGGACGCGGGATGCACACGCCCTTACTGTCCATTCCACGGAGCGACCAGAGGACCCAACCACCCTATGTGAGGCTCGGACGTTTCCCGAGGCCGCTCACTGGGAGGCTACATGCGCCGATGAGCTTGCCTCCATTCGACAACATCAAGTCTATGGGCTCGTTGACCTCTCCCCAGGCCGTAAGGCCATCGGTGCCAAGTGGGTTCTCCGGCAAAATTTGAAGCCAGAAGGGTCCCTCGACAAGTACATGGCCCGTCTTACAGCCAAGGGGTTTCCTCAGGTCCCTGGGATTGACTATGACCATATATTTGCCCTGGTCGGTTGGTTCTCCACTAGTCCAGCATTGTTCAGCCTGGTTTCCCAACACGGGTGGGAATTGCATCAAATGGATGTGAGCAACATCTTTTTGCATGGCTCACTCGTGGACGAGGAGCTCTACATGGTGCAGACTCAAGGCTTTGATGATGGCTCCGACAAGGTCTGGAAGCTACGGAAGGCCCTCTATGACCTGAAGCAGTGACCGCGCTGTTGTAACCAAGAGATTTGTCGTACGCTTTTCAGCGGCAAACTCCTTCGGAGCTCTGCCAACCCCGTGTTGTTCATCAGTCCACGAGTTTAGACCCTCGTCGCTAACCTTGTCTATGTCGACGACCTGCTCATTTCATCGCCAGATGTAGCTACCATCCTGTGGGTCAAGAACCTACACCATGTTGCCTACCAGGTGAAGGACCACAGGCCAGCACGAGTCTTTCTAGGCATGGAGCTTGAGCATGATTGCTCTATGGGCATCCTGTATGTCAATCAGGCTACGTATGTTCAGACCTTGTCCACATGCTTTGTTGAGGACCTGCCCCTCATGCCAAGAGCATTCTCACTATGTCTGCCCAATGGTCAAATGATGCTCAAGAGCTCTGATCCAGCCATGGTGAGGGAGCTAGTAGATGTGACCGCATACTTACGTGTCATCAGGTCACTGATGCTCCTAGCGATGATGATGCATCCAGATATTTCGTTCCCTGTCAACCTCCTGACACATTTCTCTAAAGAGCCACGTCACCTCCACTTCAAGGCCGAGATCCGAGTACTGTGCTAGGTCATCTCTGCCTCACGGTGATGCCTCATTTTTCCTTGAAAAGCTCTCCATTGTGGTGACCGGGTACACCGACAGTAGCTGGGCCACGAGTCTAGACGATTAGAGTCCTATTGGCTCAATCTTTCTTGTTGACGGCACTATTGTGTCCTCGCGCAACGGCAGGCAATGTTGCATTACGCATAGCACTACTGAGGCTGAGTATGTGGCCATTGGTTCTGGCACTTGTGAGAGCGTGTGGTTGCGCCACCTGTTGTCCAAGTTGCGTCAGTCAGTCGCATCCATCATGCTGCACTGTGATAATGAAAGTGCCATGGTCATTGTTGACAATGACGGTGTGCATCACATTCGCACAAAGCACATCAATGTCGAGTATCACTATGTGTGTTTGTTGTACACGACTGCAGCATCAGCATTGTGTGGATTGAGACAGCACGGCAGTTGGCTGAATTCTTGACCGTTGTACTGAAGCATAACTCGTTAAGAAGGCTGTGAGTGCGGTCGGTGTGCTTCTGTGAGATTCTCTCTCTCTCCCTGTCCGCTTGGTCTCCGTGCTCTCTGCCCGTCTAAGTGCACTGTGCCTGTGAGTCATGGGGGAGTGTTGATTTTTCACACATCTCAACTATACCCTATCGTGTCCTCCTAGCTTGTGTACATCGGCGTACAGATGACTGATGGCAAGACAAGACGCTGCTGGAGTGTCGTCTGGTAGAGCCGACACACGCTGAGACCTACCCGCAGTTTGCTAGAGCCTCCTCCCTCAAACATGCTCAGCTCCATCGGCATACCTCCTTGGCAGTCGTGCCACCCACAGTCACTGTCGCTGCATATGCTATGTGCACACTTCCAACGCCATGTCTGCCTACACTGTTGCATTCACGACACCATATCATGCGTAGGGTGCAAGTTTCATGATTTTTGGGCATTGTTGGTACCCGGGATGAGTGTAGATGCTGCCTGCGTTTAGGCAGCCATTACTCCTTACTGCTATTTTTCTAGTTGATTCTGATTGCACGATTGCGTTTGCAGTGTGCGAATAATGGTATGGTCCAGTTTTCAGGCAAAACGGATGATGCGTGGGTTTCGGGCTGTTGACCGTCTGGCAGAGCTCACCGAGAAAACCCTGCCTGCCAGAATATAGGTCCATTTCTTGATTGTCTTAAAAACTGAGTAACAAGCTCTACAGAGCTCGGAGGGAGCTAGAACTTGGAGGGGACTCCTGTTTTTGCTCATTCTTAGTTGCTAATCAATCAGTTCTAGTTTTCAGGTGTTGTCTGGCGCTTACTCTTGCGTGCGTGTTTCTCATTAATAACACCAGAGCTCTGAGACTTAGACTCTGGTGCAGCATACTGAGGGGGTAGACTAAAGCAACGAGCGTGGGTTCCCGGACGTTGCATCAACAACGCTGCTGCACCAACCCGTTGCACTAGGTTTTCCAGCTGCAGGTCCTTGAATGCCCCCTGAATGAGTATGTCATCTCCAACACCGCATTGGTCAGACGTTCTTGTTAGAGTCGTATTTCATCCTATGCCGGAGGAGCTCGTAAACTAAGAGTGACTGCGGCCGTGGGCTCATAACGCCCAAAAAGGAGGAAGAGGAGGGGTATGCAAGCCGCTTGCCTCTATCACGGATCGACCAAGGGGTTCGGCTCAGTATGGTTCGGCTTCAACGTGGTTCAAACGGAAACCCTGCAGTGTCTCTCAAGGAGATGGGATGCGACAAAAATGATCTCGACAACAAAGTTCTCTAAGACAAATGCAGACTTTAGTAGCCTCTCTGCTACCATCAGCAAGGGATTGCCGACATGAGCATAATCGATGCTCACATCAACGGCTGGCCCATTTTGTTTGTCTCTTGAAGGTTCAAGGCCAAAGGAGCGGAGAAGGTGACCTCATCACTCCCTTCTCATGACAGCCGTTGTGCTGGATGCTTGCATCTGCCATGGATGTTATTGATGCTACTACCGGCCAACAGCAGAGCTACGCAGCTGTGCATCTGGTTCTACTACAACAGGCTGCTGGTACCACCTGGTGTTATTCGCGCTACTAGCCATGACAACTAGGGGCTCCTACTGCTACTCGCTATTGCGGCTAGCTGCTGCTGTCGTTACAAGCAGATGCTGCCATTTTTCTACTGTTGCATCATGTGGGTGCTATTGTTGCTGTGGTGGTGAAAGCATCTGACACTGCCATTGTCGTCATCCCCATCCACTAGAGGCGGTCGCATGGTGATGATGTTGTTGTCGATGTCACAGTTGCGTCTCTGCTGCTACTATCTACTATGATAGGTCCCAAAAGCTTGACTGCGGCTGTGACTCACTTTTGTTTCCGATCATGCATTCTTGTTGTGCGGCTCAACAAGACGTTGAATTTTGTTAGTCAGTCACATCTCTATGCCCTCTTGTCTTCCACTCCCATGCACACACATGTAAAGATTAAATGACAATGGCTTCACCTGGGAGACGTCATGCAATTCCACCATGACTGGAGCCTCTGGCGTCATGAAGTAGCTGCTCAACCCAGGTGTGCCCCTTGGCACATACATGACCATTGCATGACTTTCTATTTGTGTTGCGGTAGATGTTAGGGATTTGTGCATTCTTACTGCCGGGCTCTGCATCATGTTTGCTTGATTCTGAGTGTTTTGGGGGAGTTGCATTTTCCCGGATGCTAATCCTTAAGGTGCCACCGTGCCGGTTCAGGCCGTGCACTGGTGAGTAGCTGCCCTCAGTTTTTACACCGAGTAGTCGGGATCGATCCCCGGGTGGCGGCACGAGCCCACCCAAGCGAGGCGCTTGGTGTGGGTGCGTGCTCACCGGTTCTAGCTCTCTCACTCCCCACTCACTTCTTGTCTTGGTAAAACTTGAGTTCTAAGGTAGGCATTGTACAGCATCCATGGCGCGCCTTATCCTCTCTCGTGCTCACCTGCCCAGTCACAAGCAATGTATCTAGGAAGCTGCTGGGTAGCTACTTGTACAGGAGCAATGGGGTTCCGCCCCTACTGCTCATTGGTCTTCGGCCCGTGACCCATTCGACAAACACTCGGCCCATCAACGGGCTTTCGGCATTCTCTCTGTTGGCCGTTTTCGGACTCTTTGTGAGCTGCACAACATCATCTCTACCACGTTTGTGGCACCCAGCAGCTGGCACCTAAGAGTGGTACAACCATCCTCGATCACAGGGAACCCGTCTTGTGGTCACCCGTACTCGCGGACGGCTGTCCATCGCTCAGCCCCACACAACACCTTCTCATCCACGGGGCTCTGCCCTCTCCACAGTGGTCCTTCCTCTCTTTCTCCTTGAGGCGCACAACTCCCCGGCACTCTTCTCATGCTTAGTTGTCTTCTCACGTGACGGGAGCTGCCCTCTGCTCCTTCTCTCAGGCAGCACCCCTCTGCTGCTGCTTCCCGGTACTATGCTCAGAGCACTGCTCTAGCCACCTCCACTATCTTACGGTGGTTTATCTCTTCCTCTCTCTTTGTGGAGACCCGCAACACCCCGGCACTTGTTGCGTGCTTGGTTGTCTTCTCACGTGTCGAGAGCTCCTCACTGCTCTCTCTTAAGCAGCACCCAGTCACTGCTGTCTGCCGCCACCCTTCTCTAGCTACCTCAGTTGTCTTGCGGCAGTGTGTCCTGCTCGACACGCTTGTGCCCGCGTTATCTCTTCTCACAGCACTTTGCAGCAACCACACTTCTTGGCTGCATCCACAGCCAAAGAAGCCGGCACACTGGATTTACAATCGCTTGACGGTCCTCTAGACGAGAAGCTGACTCTCCTCGTACTGCCGCACGCCACGCCGATCATGGGTGGGAGAATCCTTGGCCCTTTGACTCACCTTTGTCCACCGACGACAAAATTCCACTATGGGCCCGTCTGCTAGAGGGCTCCTACTGTCGCGACGACATCGCCACAACAGCCAAACGTGAAGAAGAGGAGATTAATAGGCAGGTGTGCACGGCGGACTCATTGCCTCCATCGCCGTCCCCTTCTTGTAACATGCACCCTCCTCGTGATCCACAGTTTCCAAATCCTGTACCTACTGTTGATCCTGCTCCTGCTCCTGCTCCCTCTCCCATAGCAGCCGAATCAACCGGACCATCCACGACGCATGAGGTGTCCAGAGTGATACCCATCCTCCCAATCCACAATGACTCTATCGGCTTGGCAGGGCCATTCTTGACGTAGCCGCAAGAGCCGCAGCAACCTTTGCGGCCACTGCCCGTGCGTGTACAGCCCCGGCGCAGATAACGGTGGGCCGTGTGGTCGAGGCCTATGCACACACAGGAGCATCTCTTACACTGATCACCACTACACCTACAACATACCCACACAGGTCACGGCAGCAGCGGCCGTTGTTGCTACAGCAGAATCTTCCACCGCTGACGCAACGGCAGCCGCTGTTGGCTCCATCCGTGCATCCACGACAACTGCAATTCTGACTCCTACCGGTGCTCCTCAGGAGCTCACAAGTCACATCACCACAGGCGTCCTTGTTGCGTCAGCATCAGCAGCAGTGACTGGGGCCATAGTCATAGGTCTTCTTTGCCTCACTGTGGAAGTTACCGGGTGGGTGGCTGTTCTCTTCTCCTCACTCGTTTGGTGAGCACTTTTTCCCACTACCCATTGCACATTCATTCTCATCTCCTCTGCCTGCACCTTCTCACCATGTCAGGGCTAGAAGAAAAGATAGAGGCTCTCCAGGCCACCCTAAGTGAGGCACAAGCAAGGACTACAAAGACGGTGTCCGGGCATTGAGGCCTGATGGACACATTTGGTCAGGCTTTGTGTTTATTCTTGGTTGCACTATTGTGTAGTGGCATAGCTATAAGTAGAGCTGCAGTGCAAGTACTTGATAAGAGGCTGAGTATGTTGTGTTGGGGACTTGGTCTGGCAGGGCAGTGTGGCTGTAGCGTCTGTTTTGGTGGGAAGGTTGCCTCAGAGGTGTCGGGGGTCTAGTGTTTGGACTAAAGATGTTGGAATGATCATAACAAACCCACAGACCTTGGTAGTTACTTTTACTTCCAGAAGCTGTTGGCTTAGCATTTTGGCCATGTTGATGCATCCTGGATGATGTTTCAAAGTGAACAAGAATTGACTTAGGTGTTTGCTCCATCACACTTGTCATCTTGCCGTGCTTGGTTGCATTTGGAAGAACACCAATGGGTTGTGGTTAGTCACCATCTTCACACTCACCTCAGCACTCTCAAGGTAACAAGGCAACATCCTAAAAGCATGTATCATGGCTAGGAGCTTTTGATCACCAGTCATGCATTACGTCTCTACGCAGATGAGCTTCCAAATTTCATACGCAACAAGATGACAATTCTGTATGAGGCTGCTTTGAGTCCTACTATTGGTGTATCACATCGCACCTCTCACAGTTCCGATGGATCGGACAGAGCTAAGACAAGCATCGTGGATAGGATTTCCTTGACTTGGAGAGAATTATTCCTCTAATCACCTTTCCATTTCCAATGCACGTCTTTTTGCGTGAGCCTAGTTAGTGGGGCTACCAAGACTGAGATTCATTGCATAAACCGTGAAAATCAAATTTTCAAGGCCGAGGAAAGGCCTCGTGTGTCCAAAGTTTGCTGGACGCAGCCAATGCACCATGGCTTGGACCCTTTGTGGGTTGACACGGATACCATCCTTGGTGACTACCCTACTAATCTTGATATTCGATTAAAGATATTCTTTTGGTCCTTCTGGCTCAACGATTTTTTTTTTCATCCAGTTTAATAGGTACCACCAAAATAATTACTTTCCTGACTCAGGTACACAAACTTCATCGAAATCCAAAAAAATGCCTGAGTAAAACATCGACGCGATCTCACCTCCGGTCATGTCTTCAGGTCTTGATGCGGAAATCATGTTTTCTTGTCAGATCTATCAGTCTGACGCGGCCTGCCGCGTCAGGCAAGCCGCGTCAGACTGACGCGCTCTCGAAAACCGGTCATCGGCGACGGTCGAGACCGGTCGTCGTCGATTTTAAGGATCATGCCTTTTCGTTCAACGAATTCCAAGGTACCACCTAAATAATTGTTTTCTCAAAACCCGTGCTCGAAAATAAAGATTCCCTAAATCATGGATTTGAAAAAAACAAATATCAAGATCAGTACGGTACATGTGCAAGGTATTCGAGCTCATCTTGTGTAAACTTGCACTTGCTCACCTTCATATAGAGTTTTTGCTCCCCGAGGATCATGAGAACTTCATGCAGGTGTTTAATGTGCTCTTCCCTTGATCTAGAAAACACTAGGATGGTGTCCAAGTTAAACAAGATAAACAGAATGAGTTACACGACAAATGTTTTATTCATGTCTCCTTAGAAAGTTGTCAGGGCATTTATAGGCCAGAAGCAGAAAACCCGGAACTGACATTATCTAATGCCCATCTGAAACACTGTTTTTGACACATCATTCTTTGTGGTGCACATTTGATGTTACTCTTGAGACAAACCCAAGGACAGAAAGACTTTTGTCCCTTGGAATTGGTCAAACAAGTTTTGAATCCACGATAATGATTTTCATTGTTGTCTTGTTCAACGCCCAGTAGTCCACACACATGCGTAAAACTCTATCATTCTTGCTCACAAAAATGATCAGTGCACCATACGGTGAGCTACTCGGCTTGATCCACCCTTTTGTTTGGTACTCTTTGATTGGCATGTGGTCTCTGTGTTTTGTGCGATACTAATGAAATACATGGGTTTTAAGGGAGGAGTCACCTCCGGTTGTAGCAATTTGTATGGCGAATGTGCCCTTCTGATCGAAGCCCATCCGGTGGGTCTTGGAATACATTACAGAACTCATTCAACACATGTTTTATCTCTCGCAACATGTATTCCTTCACTTTATCCTCTACATTCCACATCTAAGCCAAGAAGCATCGACAACCCTGTTGAACACGTCTCTTGACCTCCACCATAGACAACTTGGCATGAACTTGGAATTCAAGTCGATGCCAGTTTTGTACTCTTAATCAGTATAATACGACACTATTTCTTTCAGAGGATCAAGTGCTTTTGATTGAAGCACATCAAAGCCTTGTTTTGCAGAGTCTGGGATTGTCTATAACCACATCAAACAGGTCAAGAAGGTTGATTTTCTTCAATGACATACTCTGTGTGTACAATTTCAATACTCATTTTTGCTTTACCAAGTACGAATCACATGGTTCTCACTGACGACAACTGCGCCATTTGATTGCTCGTACTTTAGGCCTATCTGTCAAGTAGAGCCTATGCTAGCAAAGGAGTCAACCCCTCCAGTGTCAGCTAGCACGTTCATAAGAGCACCACCTAGGTTTCCTTTGAACTATATGTCATGTTACCTCCACTCTTCCGAGTGGACAAGCTTGACAATGGCAAGCCAAGTTTGTGGTAGATACAAAAACGGTACAGCTGGTGCCAAAACTCCCATACTTGGTATGGCGTGTGAAGTGAGCAAGCAATATCCATTCTTTAGGTTTATCTGGGTCAAAATCTTCGACCAAAGATAACGCGAACATGATTGAGCTCATTGCTTTGAGGATGAATGTTTCAATCACTACGTCACACAATTCTTGCATAAAACTTGGTGTTTCCATCACTAGGAAAGTTATTGGACCATAAAAACCAACAAATACATGAAATGTTTTTGTGAGAAGTGAGGAAACAACTAAAAAATCTGAACTCGTTTAGAATTAAACTAATTCATGTCCTCATTTGAAAACGAAAACCCACATTCATGATCTATCTTTCCCCCTGCTTGGTCCCCACTAATGTCACTCAGGGATGGGGATTATGCGCAAGAATACCTTGTCCATTTTCATGGCCGGGCCCATTGCCATTGCCACGGCCCTGTCCACAACCTGTCTACGGCCTCCTAGTACACCATCTCCACAAGGTGCTACAGCTGCAGCCAATGAGGTGACCTCTTGTCCACCGCCGGTAGCCTCTAGAAACTGAGCCCTATAGTGTCCAAGCATCGTACACCTGTGGCAAAGTTCCTTGCCAAAGATTGTGTTGCAACACTCACACACAACCTGTAGCTCAGTGTTGTCACAGCCGCACTTGTGGTTGGGGACCTTCTTCACACAAGTCTTATTAAACAGTGATTTTACAAGTTGTTTACCCTTAATCCCGTCTCGTTTCCCGGCCGTCCCTCTTGTCACTTTAACGTCCATGTGCATGTTGCGACCTTGTTGTGCACAAGCATTTGGCTGTTCATCCAAGTAGTGCTTCGGGTTTTTTTAATACACTTCACTCATGTAGTCATGCAACACCCTCTAGCTTGTCCAAGCCTGGCCTGTTGCGATCATTGAGGTCTTTTCCTTAAGCTTCTTGCTTGGAAGACCATCTTGCAAGTACTCTACCGGCAAGCACTTCGTGTACTTGAAGCTTTGGATCTCATTACCCTTGGTGAAGCTTTTGACCTTCTTCACAAGTGGAATAAACTCGTTCAAGTAGGACTCGAGCGAGCTATAAAGATGCTTGAATTCCTCCAGCTTGTGGAAGATGTGATTTTCTTCCTTGCACTCATTGTACATTTATTCCATGATAGTCCAAAAGTCGTCCCATGACATGACCTCCCACTCCAAACATGGCCGCTGCGCACCGAACTCCTTAATCACATACTTGAAGACTTTGTGTTTAAGTCTCGTTATGGAAATGTTGTCCCACTGGCCAAGTGGAGTCTTGTGGATACGCAAAACGTGCTCCATGCATCTTTTCCTGTTAGTCTGGTTCATGCCCTTTTGAAAGAACTTCACACTATAGAGAAAGGGCATGCTCAGGACCGACTCCGATATCGTTGAGGTAGGCAATTCCTCGTTGCCAATAGCATTGGCATCAGAAGCCACGGCAAGCATCGATTGCTGCTACACTTGCACCTAGGTCATTTTTCTCTAACACCTTGTCAAGATTGTCGCATTGGCAGGTCACCTGATGAGCGGCCAGACGCTACAACTGGCAATCACGGTCGAGGTCAGTGATGCTTTGCCTAACATGGACCAATAGGTTAGCGAATATAAAGTTGAGTTATGTTGTCCATAGAACCTTGGCAATAGCCTCGAGGGCCTTGTGCTGTTTGTGTAACTTTACCCACCAAAGGAGGGTAAAGGACCCATCGTAGCCACGTCGTATGAAGGGGGTCTGCCCCCACTCCTCCGAGTGGTGTTACACCTCCACTGATATTGATCTTAAGTTGTCACGGCACCTTGGCAGTTGCCTCGCCAAGCTTTTGACACGTGGTGCAAAATCTCATTCACCTTAGGCTCCTCTTGCTCATGTTTAAGTGAACTTCCCACATGACTACTTTCACAGCCTATGATTTTGTCGGCAACCTCGCTTTTGTCTGTAGCTTCTTGTAATTTGGAAAGTTCCTTACCCTTCTCAAGTGATCTGTTTGAGTTTCCTGCATAATGATGTCGTCGATCAAAATCCCTATCGTCTTCTCCGCCGTTGAATTTGTACTCTTTGTCAGGATGCAGATACGGATGGTCCTCCTTGAGCGTATCTTTCCTTGCGTGGGAGTCGTCCACGTGTACGCTGACGTGCTCACTGAGCACTTTTTGGCTTCCACATACTTCTCAGTGTCGCTATGTTTAGCGCGGGATGCACAAACACCTGTGTTTTGAGCTAACTTCCTAAGTCATGACTCCCGGCACTACATAGCTACTAGAAGGAAGGAAAACAGAAAATCACACTGGAAAAAATGTACAAGCTCTGTGAGTGTTTTCCACAAAACGAGGAGGAGAGGAGGAAGAGCAACTGTAAACAAGACTGTGTAATTCTCCTTCTCTTTTCCTTCCCCTCACTTGTAATCTTCTGACCTTTTTATCCTCCTTGGCCTCCTCTTCGTGTGTTGCATCTTGTGCCTCCTTTCACGCGTCTCCCTTGTGCCCAGGGTGATTAGGAGACCTCCAAAGCTTCCCAAGGTGTCTCCTTCCTTCTTTTTGACGTGCTCTGTGACCGTGAGAGTTCCTTGAGTCCTATCCCATTTGTGGAAAAGTCCTATCCCATCCGACATGAAATCTAGTGTGATGACGAGGGTTGGTGGCTTATGGTGGACACTCTCCATGTCGTCCCACATACAATCAGATAGCCTCCTACGAGAAAGAAGACACTATGAAAAGTTGGAAAAAGTAAAGAGCTATTAAAGAGCTTTCCAACACACTTTACGGCATTTAAAACAACTACGTTTCAAGCCCATATCCCCATATGGCATTTTTGCTAATGCTGTAGCCAATGGACCCATCCTAGACTTGGTTGTGAGGGTCATCCTTCTCTAATACCAATTAAACATATGAGATTTCAACTCATACACAAAATTCTTTGGTGGAGTTTGTGGAATGACATCTTGAGCTCCCTAGAGGGGTTTACCCGTACGTGTCACTTTCGGGGCGATCGTCATCAACAACCCATGTAGGAAGACTCAAGTGCTTTGAGTCTTTGAAGGCCCAATTGGTTTTTAACCTGCACCCTTGTTCTGGGTCCCAAACAAGGGGGTTGTACCCCCAAATCCTGAGTTAGTACATGTTTTCTGTCCTCAAAACTCGAAGTTCATCATAAAAATCAGTTTTTTCTTTTGACGTGATATCACATAACTGTCACGTGCTAGACAAACTGACAATCCTATCCCAAAACTTTGTTCTCTCTCTTGGGTCCCTCTTGCTTGACCCGTCCCCTCGTCTCGCTCACTTTGTGAAGGGAGGAGGGGAGGGTGAGGATGAGGGATCAAGGCTATTGTCCTCAGCCCTTGATTCCTCATGGCCTCCTGGCCGATGATTGAGTGACCAGCTTGATTGGCGGCCTGTAGGTGGCCGGTTGATGACCAGTTGGTCACCTGACCGACCGTAGGCTGTCCACCCGGCCGGCTGTCAGCTGGCCGGGGGCCAATGAAGGGCTGACCGCCGGCCAGACCTTGCCATGTTGAGGGGTGGTGTTTAACCGCCCCTCGCTACATTTGTAGGGGACGGAGGGCCAAACTGGCCCTCCTGCTACTTTTGTATCACATGGATGACCATGTTTTTCTAGGCAACAATGCAAAACCTTGTAGGATGTGACTTTCAATCAAGTTTTGTCATTCGCACTAGAACATTACCTTCTCTTTGATTAATGATTTTCAAACCATGTTTGAATTCATCTCTACTGTAGTACTGTACCGTGGTATGGTACCGTGGTATGGAAGAGGGGTACCCTGCCAGGCCAGTAACGATACTGTTTTGGTATTGTTAGAAAAAACACCGTACCACGGTAGTGCTATAATGCGGTACAAAGACATGGTACATTGCAGTACCGGCAGTACCACCATAAGCCTTGGTATCAGCTTAGATAGCAGTGGATCTAATTGTTGATGTCCAATAGGTTGTCGTATGGCTTCCAATTGGAATGCAAGGACTAGTAGCCGTCCCATTTGACCAGATACCTTGCGGCAGTGTCCCAAAACGTTTTCTACTATGTATTCCATGCCCTTGTTTTACTCAATCAGAGGTGGTGGTGGCACATCTCTACCAAGGAGAAGCTCAACACGGTCCTGATAGAGTTTTATTCTGCTAATTTGGAATACAAGGTAGGTAGCCATTTTGTCAGGTAGTCTATGACACGTGTCCACATCTCCTCAATGGCAAACAGCCCCTACCACTTAGGCTTGGTTTTGATGCAATTGTGCCCTTGCAAATGGACATGTACGATGCTAAATAGGGTAAGATCACTGACACAAAATTCAGTGTCCTTTTGATGCTTTTTGGCTGGTCGTTGCATAACCACCTTAGTCTTTACAAGTGTTTATCCGGTCATTGAGAAAGTGATAGGAATATTTCTAGCCTTGCTCCCAATAACATGGCTACAGTTTCTAGTCATCTGACGCACTAGCAAGCAAGAAAGTACAGGAAAAAACAAGGGTTGTGCTCAGGCGATGTGGAAAGTCTCATAGCTTCAATGTTTTAGCTTGGTAAGAGCATTGAAAACTAACAGGCACACAACATAAATACCTGCCGCGCCGCGTGGCGGGTGACGCATGCGACAATGTTATCTTGTCCAAAAACTAGACCAAAACCACTGTTTTTTTTCACGCACGGTCATCCAAATGTAAAACAGACTAAATCTACAAATGTAGAGTCACGAGCCGGAGGCAATGACTACACACATGCATAGGCTGGAAAATGACCGAAGAACGTAGAATGTCACATGCAAATCAGGCTCAAAAGCCAATCCACCAAGAAGTGTTTAGACAAAGAACATAGACTTGTGAAGTGCCCCAACAAGAACATGGGATTCTTTGGCAGCTTTCTTGGAGCTACTTGTGGATGGGGCAACGTTGTTGCGACACCAACCGGGTCGGCATCGAGGATTTGCAATTGCATGGATAAAGTTGAGTGGTCGCACTAAGCTCCACACACAGATGGGGCTGAATCACGCCACAATACTCCTCCATGGCCAATAACATGCATGTCCGTACACATGTTGAAGTTACAAAAATGTGCAACGAGATGCTGAACAGTCAATATCGATACATACCAATATCAGCCACCCTCAATGGCGGGGACAAAGCCCGATAAAACGAATGGTCACCAAAGCCACCATAGAATTCGGAGGGGATACCGTGTGGATTTTTTGTTTAAACATTACTGAAGTATTGACACCTTTCGATGGTACTAGCTGTAGGAATTAACTGCTATGGTGAACAAGTCATTGTGCCGGACTCGAGAGACCTTCGGAGGAAGATTATCTCGTTCCATGAACCGTAAACATCAAGTCATGTGAGACCGCAAAAGACGGGACATGCGCTCAGGGACCACTATAAGTGGCCACGATAGTGTGTTAATGTCCATTACTATTGCATGATATGCGATCCATGTCTTTGGAACAAGGCTAGTGACAACAATCCCGTGGGGCTCTTCTTCTAGCTTTCCATCATGGAAATCCATGCGAGTGTGTGAGTTTGGATTTTATCACTAGTCTTCCGGACACACCCTATGGCACGATGCAATACTAGTGGTTATCGATCTTCTCATCAAGATGACATGTTTTAGTCCTTCAATCATTGAAGTGAATGTATTGAGGAATACTCATCTTTTCTTTGAGGGTATCTCTTGAAATTACTATGGCTTGCTATTGTGCATGATCTCCAATAGATACAAAGAAATTACTAGAAAATTTTTGGCAAAAGATGCATGAGTACTTCAGTAGCGAGTCTCAAAAATTGACAATGCTTCAACCTCAAAACAATGGAAGATTATAGTGTATGAATTGTACTCTGGAGTAGATGCTCCGCATGTCTGTGGACCAGACAAAGAATGACTGGAAGAAAATCCTGGCACGGGCGGAGTTTGCAGAGAAGAACTCCATGAACAAGTCCACATGATTCACATGATTTTTTGCTGACCAGTGGTCAGAATCCAATAGAACCATCTTCTTTGGTGAAGAGTGGAAAAATAGGACAGATTCCTTCTTCTTAAGCCTTTACCAAGCTCATGGGCTCCTCGTTATAGGAGGTAGAAGGTCACCTTTAAGTGGCTTGGCAATGACAACAGGCATATGTCAATTCAATTCATTACGGGGTCTTGTTTGAAGTAGGTAACAAGGTACTTCTGAGTATTGAGAACCTTCGGTTGAAGTTTCCTGATTTGTGAAAACTTCTATTGAAGTGCATTGGGTTGTATTCCATTGTTACACACATTGGGCTAGTGGCACAACGATTGCATCTTCCGCCAAGAACAAAGATGTATGACAGTTTTCATTTGAGCATGTTGGCTCCATACACAAATGAAAGAACCGTTCAGCCACTAATGGAATTCCTTGCTGCCAACGGCCAGTTGGAGGTTCACCTAATCCAGCACTGAAAGCGTATGTTTTGGTCTTGAGTTGTCTGTGAATACTTTTTGGGCCTGAGCATGAAGCATGGGAGCCTGAGTCTTGCTTGCTCATGAGGGTGTTAAATGAATACTAGAGCAAGTTGGTAGTTTGCACAGATCGACACCTTGTAGTTGGCACCATGTGAATGTGGAAATAGTGAACAACATTCCCACATGATGTCATTCATGGACAACGACCATAGGAGGATCAGGAGATCCAACATACCCTACTGCTCTTGGATTTCAATGAATGGAAACTTGAAAAATGTAAAACCTTTGAATTAGATGAGATTTTTGAGATTTGAATTGTTTTGGTAGTCCTTAGTGGTTCAATCTGCATCAAATGGTACCTTGATTTCAACATTTTATATGGAGAAAAACACCATTAAAGTCTGAGATACCTTAGTATTTTACATAAAATTTGACTTCATTTATGTATGTGGTATGTATAATTCATTGAGCGAAAAAATGTGTCACATTCAATCAACTTTAGAAACAATTAACATCAAAATCCAAGAGCAGTAGGGTAGCTGTCCTGCCAACGATCCTGCCTAATGGATAGAGGCCGCTAGCCGTGTTGACCAAAAGGCTACAACTTATGTCAAAGTTCCATGCATAGGTTCATGTTTACATGGTGATTAGAATTGCTGATTTTTGTTCAAAGTTTTGATGATTCACTATCTGGCACTCCTCTTTGTTGATCATGAACGGGGAGAGTTCATCATGAATGGGGAGGAATGTATTGGGAAATCCAATTTCGCCCTCCCTCCTTGCATAAGCAAGAGGTGGTTGAACACCACCCCTCATCAGTGGTGGTGGCCAGCCCATTGCTACCCGCCGGCCAGCTAGCAATCACGTGCTGGACGGTGGGTGGCCGATCAGGTGACCAACCGGCTGTCAAGTGGGCACATCGTAGCTATTGATCAAGCTGGCCGCTCATTCGACGGCGAAGAGCCTAGGCCTCAAGGGCCAAGGTTGATGACCTCGATCCCTCTTCCTCACTCTCCCCGCCTTGCCTCACAAGGTGAGTGAGATGAGAGGAGAGGAATAAAAGAGAGATGAAAACAAGAGAATAAAACATTGGCCCACAAATGTCAACGTGTCCCGCACATGGGATTTTGCGCTAGCATGTCAAAAGATGAATTTGAAGTTCATAGGTGACGAGCTTTGAGTATTGAAGACAAGAAAACTCATTCAAACTTAGGTGTTCGGGGTACAACTCCTTGTTTGGAACCCAGAATGAGGGAACAAAGGCAAAAGCGAATTGGGACACCAAAGAAAAACAAAAATTGAGTCTCCCTGCACGTGTTTTTGATGAAGATTTCTCCCAGAGTGACACGGAGGGAAAAACACCTCCTGCGAGCTTTTGAAGCCATTTAACCAACCTAGAGGAAGGCTTTCGTGCAGAGGGGGGCCGTGTTTTTTACAAAGAATTAGTGTGTTTTCATTTGTGTTATCGTTGAAGAATTGTTATGGAAGTTATTCCACAATCTTGTCCATTTGTCAAGTTTGAACGTTGGATACTCAGTTCTATCAGGTAAACATGTATCATACATCAAACCTCTCTATTAAAGAAAACAAATCTAAGGTGATTCTTTTCTTAATGCAACATTTACCAAACTATCCACCACTCATGAATACTAATCCACATATGCTTGCTATGGCTCATTGTAACACGATGTCTAGCAAAACACTGAAGTAGTGATGCACTTTTATTGAAGTTGATCTGATGGCGAAAGATGCCGCAAGGAAACAAAATTGTGATTGATTGGAACGACATATAACAAAGCTCGTCCACATGATAATCAAAAGGTGCACAAAAGGAAGCTGAAATTGGAGTTTGGGTTTCATCGATAAACTGATCGCAGTATTGCCAGACCCTGTCGGGATGAAAAAAATCTACCACACTGCCTCTCGCACTTACACTTCTACCATCTCCTTCCCACTTCATTTATCCATGACAGGTCTGTTAGGCTGAGTCAATGTAAACATTTACAAAAACTAAACAACGGAGCGAGTTTTTCTTTGCACGTATAATCAAGTACCGTGATGTATTCATTCTTTTCATTTGCAAGTTGTGCATTCCAAGGTGTACATCCGTACTTTATGTTTATTGTGCCAATTCACCAAAATCGGCCCCACTGTGGGAGCGATACTAGTATCAGTACTAATCCCTTGTAAAACTAGGATACAAGGGTACTTAATTGAATACCATCGGTACTAATACTCATGGTACTCAATGTTGTGGTACACTTGCATCCGAGTATTCAATAGCACGGTAGACATTTCTACTGTGTCGCAACCTTCATTCAAATTGGCTCGGGTCTTGCAATGCACCAGGGTGTCGCAACTAAATGGGGATAAGGGCGTTATGCAACTGGTGTACATGAGTCCCTAAACTTTTCTTGTGGGAATCTTCATCATTTCATTTGTAACCAACGGTGCGTACATCCCCGAATTTTCACACCGATTGGCCAATGGGCGTTTTGGCCACCTTCCCCAACCACCGGTGTTTTGTTCTCGAAGTTTCTGAGAAATTTGACCACTTTCCACAAGAGTAAAAAGAGGAGTCTCAAACTCCAATGTTTCAATACGATTCGGTTGACTTCCTAGTTACCCAGTTTCGTTTTTGAAAACGAGCCTCAATTTTCTTGAACCCACTAGAGTTTTGAATGGACTTTCTTGAAGCGACCTCTCACGAAGCGTCGTTGCATGTGTCGCTCGCCCAAGACCCCATACATAGCTTATTCTATTTCTGTTATTGTATGTTTGCATTTGAAACTTCTGACACTTGTCATCAAAGTACACATGTGTCCTAATTCCTTGAATTGTCTTCTGCTCTGCACTTCATCCATGTGAGTCATCCATGTTCCGCTTCGTGTAGCAGTGCGTAGACACATGTGTAATTACATGAATAACCCGCATTAGGACAACATCAAGATTACTACATCGACTGGTCGTAGGCATTTTAGACAACTTTGTGAATCCATCGTATTGTATATTGGATTATTCTGAATGCTTGATCACCTTCACGAAAGGTTGATAAAACTATTCATGAACCGTATCGATGTTTTGATGTGTTTAGTGGACCTATCCACGAATATAGATTTTTATAAGGATTTGCATCGAGATTCTTGGAGCTTGTGTAATTCTTGGTGAATGTTCTCTAAGATTTCTCTAATCACGTGGAATGCACACGTCAATTGACCCAAGCACCTTAGACACCAAGAAGAAGCAATTCGATCTCACACTTGCATCTTCATGCAAATGACTGGTTGGAAGTTCATAACTTCTTCATGGAACTAAATTTGAAGTTGCTTGTTTTTCATAAAGTGCCACAATTTACAAAACTTGTCTTCTATGTCAAAACTTCTCTTAGTTGACCATGTATCTTTGTCCATGGTAACAAATGTTGGTTTGTGTTGCGTTCCTCACAAACATGAGCCCGTAAAACTTGCACGTGGGCATTTTTATCATTGCATTCATGGCTCATGCGACGAATTCCAAATTTCTTCAACGTTTGAGCGAGGGAATTTCGGCCAACTTCCCTGCCCTCCGGTGTTCTGTTCCAAAATTTTCTCACAACTTTGACCACCCTCTAGAAAGGTCTACAAAAGTCTCATGAACCATATCGATGTATTGATATCATTCAGACAACTTCTTGATGGCGCTCAACTTTGATAAGGAAGCGTCGCTACATTCTCAAAGCCTCACGACTTCTCTCTGGAGCTTCTCGATTCCACCACTCATGTTGTGCCCTCGTACGCCCTGCTCGTCTAGAATGCCAAAGACCAGCTTATACCTCATTCTCATTCTGAGTTTTGTATACATGTGCTCAACACACCCGACACTTGTCATCAAAGCACACTTACTTCTTAATACAAATTATCCAACTACCAAAAACACCCGAATCATCTTTTGTCCCGTACCTCATCCCTATGAACCACCTACGTTCCGTTCGGCATAACACCTAGTATCAGAGCGCAGCGGCTCAAGAGGGGCAACCAACGCATTAACTACTTTGCGACAATATATTACGAGTCCTCAGTGCATCTCCACCATTTGGAAGATCGCAGACCTCATGACAAAAATGAGAAATGGAGCGACTGCACGCGGTGACAAGCAGTAGTCCACAGCGAGTACTATAGCGATGGCAAATCAATAACAAGCAAACAACGACGCTCTCCCGGAAAACAAGGTGGAAATAGCAACTTTCGTGGCAAATGTTGCACTCTAATGAACCTGACAGCCAATCTGGTGATACACCCCTCAAGCTCGACAAACCCCTCGCCACCGGTGTAGCATGTTAGGTCGACACCTGATTGGATGGGAGGCATTGGCCAACAAGCGCAATAGTTGAACGCAAAGACCTATACCCAAAACTGTCGAGAGCCTGAACAACCATTTGCTTCAATAGTTGAACGCAAGAATGGAGGAGCTTTATGTTTCTCGTGTGTGCGAAGTAGTGCTCACCAAGAGGAATTTGCATCTCAAGTGAACTTTAGATTCAACCTACACTCCTTGAGCCTTCTTATCCCTAAAAAACCTAGGGACCGACGGTCACGATGTGGTTGACGAGTTTGGAGGTGTACTTCACTACTACCTTGGTCAACAACGACAGAAAGAGAATTGACCTCGTGGCCTTGCTTTTGTGTGGAAGGTCTTTGAGTTGGTGGTCCAATCTAAAGGCCACCCAACGGCAGCATCAGACCGACGAAGCTGGATTGACAGCACACACGACTGCTCTCACATCGTCGACCAGGGATGTACTTCCTCTTGAGAAAACAAACTCAACGTGGAATGGCTCTCTCACGGCACCAAAAACATGGAGTGACTTTGCACGTGATACTCTCGCTCTTTTCGGGAAGTTGAACAAGAAGTATGATGCACTGTATAGAATCTAGTGTCTACGTCAGCGGTCTAGCGTGATAGATTACGCTCAGCATTTCTGCAACATCATCGCCTGCAGTTACCTTGCCCCTGAAGACTGTGTTTCTTCACAATTCTGTCAGCAAGGACATGGTTTTGGAAGCTTGGTTCATAGACCGAACGAAGAGTGTTTGAAGGGAAAACCATCGACGGACAACAGTAGATGCATCGACTTTGCAAACCACTCTGGCTGCAAATCAAAGATTTACGCGATGTAACGGTCTGGAGGACTTGCCCAAAAACATCATCGGACGAGATTTTATACACAATCACCAGGTGGATTGGATTAGGGGAGTAGACATAATCACCAGGTGGATTGGAGTAGGGGAGTAGAATACATCAACACAAATGGCAAAAAGCGACACCTGCCTCTTGTTGACCAACCCACGATGGAACAACAGTTATGGGAAGAGTAAAGGGTGGAAGAAGTAGAGGAAGTTTTGGCAGCCAAGAAATGCCAACCGATATCTCTGGACGTGGCCAAGCAGTACTTGAAGCGCGGAGCCCAAGCATGGCTAGTCTACGTGGAAGTAGGGGAAGCTGAAGAAATCATAGCAGCTGAGGCATCATCAATGACCTCGACACCTTTAAAGTTCGCAGCCGTACCGAAGGAGCTCGTGAGGCAGATCGAGGAGTTCGAAGGGGTTTTTCCTGAAAAACTATCCCAAGAGCTACAATCGGAACGCAACATAGACCATTTGATAGATTGAAAGCCGGGTTGTAGACTTACGGTTCATCAGACCCTCCATGTCACCCTACATAGCACCAGTACCTTTTGTGAAAGAATACAACAAGAGGAATGTGGTATGCATGGACTACCGAGCGTTACATGACATTACCATCAAGAACCACTCTCCCCTTTTGCGAGTAGATGAACTTTTTTATCAACTTTGAGGAGCCCAAAGTTTTCCCCAAGTTTTACCTACAGAGTGACTATCGTGTGATCCACGAATCAAATAAGGAACTCAAGAAGATAACATTCTACACCAAACACGGGCACTTTGAGTTCACAGTGTTGCCCTTTGGACTCACAAGCATCCCCACGATAATTATGGTGGCAATACAAAACATTGTTTATGGTACTTCGATGACCATGTCGTCGTGTATCTCGAAGACATCTTGGTGTCAAGCCAAACCATGGAGGAGCACATTGAACATCTCCAAAAAGTTCTTGAAGTTTTACAAAGACGGAAAAAACTCTGAAAACTGTTAAAATGCGACTTCAGTCATCGTTAGATTTAGTTCTTGGGCCACATCATTGGAAATTTCCTATCCGCGGAAACAACAAAATCAGTCTGAAAGTCTGTCATCTAGATGATTATCTTAATCTAACTTTCAAACCATAGTTCACCAAATCTGGACCTAAATCGACGTCTGGGAGAGCGTTCTGATTTCGCGACGATCGTGGTCAAAGAACAAGTACTTTTGGATGAGCCGTCATGGTGCTGCGCTGAATGTCTATGGAGCGAGGATACGCCCATGCTTTGCGACACGGATGAACACATCGGTCGTCGTTCTTACCAAAAAGGGCAGATTTGCGCGACGCCTTAGCCGACATGGTTTTAGTCGTGCGATGCCGCGGCGGTTAGATTTGTGTTAGACTACGAAAAGGAAACGCTATGCAGCAGGTTGGGGTAGCAGCGTTGTTGTGCAGCGTGCGGGCTTCCACGCTCGTTGCTTAAGTCTGCTGCCCCCTCAGTCTGCTGCTCTGGAGACTAAGTCTGGAAGTTCTGGATTTGTTACTCAGAAACGCGCGCGCCAGTGTTAGCGTCAGAAAGCAGCTGAAAACTGGAAGTAACTGATTAGAAGTGAAGAATGAGAAACAACGGGAGACCCCTCCAAGTTCTAGCCCCCCCCCCCACTAGTGTAAATGTTGTTACTCAGCTAACCAGCCAATCAGAAAATAGTGCTAGACCTTTTTTCTGGCAGGCAGGGTTTTCTCGGTGAGCCCTGCCAGACGCCCGACAACCCAAAANTAGTCGTGCGACGCCACGGCGGTTAGATTTGTGTTAGACTACGAAAAGGAAACGCTATGCAACAGGTTGGGGTAGCAGCGTTGTTGATGCAGCGTGCGGGCTTCCACGCTCGTTGCTTAAGTCTGCTGCCCCCTCAGTCTGCTGCTCTGGAGACTAAGTCTGGAAGTTCTGGATTTGTTACTCAGAAACGCGCGCGCCAGTGTTAGCGTCAGAAAGCAGCTGAAAACTGGAAGTAACTGATTAGAAGTGAAGAATGAGAAACAACGGGAGACCCCTCCAAGTTCTAGCCCCCCCCCCCCACTAGTGTAAAAGTTGTTACTCAACTAACCAGCCAATCAAAAAACATTGCTAGACCTATTCTCTGGCAGGCAGGGTTTTCTCGGTGAGCCCTGCCAGACGCCCGACAACCAAAAACCCGGGCGTCATCCGTTTTGCCTGAAAACTGGACCATACCATAATACCAACGCTGCGAACGCAGTCGTGCGGTCAGAATCAGCTAGAAAAACAGTAGCAAAGAGTTATGGCTGCCCGAACCTGGGCAATGTCTACGATGGTTCATGATGCCAAACAGGATCATGCAACATGCAACAAGGACCCAGGGAGAGCATGAGGATGCAGACGCGATGGGACGCGTTGGACGCAAGCAGACATCAACTGTGGTGGCAGTGACCGTCGGCAGGACGACCGCGGAGGAGGCCTGCCGATGGAGCTGAGCACGTCACCGGAGAGAGGAGGCTCCAACGAACTGCGAGTAGATCTCAGCGTGCGTCGGCTCCACCGGACGACACTCCATCAGCTTCGAGTCTCGTCATCAGTCATCTGCACGCCGATGTACACAAGCTGGGAGGACACAACAGAGCACAGTAAGAGATGCGCAAAAACCAACACTCCCCCATGACTCACAGGCGTAGTGCACATGGGCGGGCAGAGACACAGTCAACATCCAGACTCCCCCAGGGAAAGCAGAGAGGCAAGCAGAGACAAAGAGAGCCACTCACGGACGCACGCCGATTGAACCCACAGCCTTCTTGAACGAGTTGCGCTTCAGTGCCTTGGTCGAGATGTCAGCCAACTGCCGTGCTGTCTCAACCCACACGATGCTGCCGTCACGCAACAATGAACGTACATAGTGATACTCAATGATGATGTGCTTTGTGTGTGTGTGATGCACGCCGTCATTGTCGGCGATGGCCATGGCACTCTCATTGTCACAATGCAACGTGATGGATGCGACAGACTGCCGCAACTCGGACACCAGACGACGCAACTAGACACTCTCACACGCGCCTGAGCCAAGAGCCACGTACTCAGCCTCAACAGCGTTGCGTGCAATGCATCCCTACTTGCCACTGTGTAAGGACACAGCTGTGCCGCCAATCGTAAAGATACAACCTGTGCCACTCTCACCGTCCGGACTGCCGGCCCAGTCACTGTTGGTGTAGTCCACTACGACAACAGACGGCTGACGGTGGAACATGAGACCTCGCCGAGGAGTCGAGACCACATAGCGCAGTATTCGGATCGCGACCTCAAGGTGGAGGTTACGCGGCTCCTGAGAAAACTGAGCCAGGAGGTTGACGACGAACACGATGTGTGGGCGCGTCGTCGTCGCCAGGAACATCAGTGACCCGATGACTTGCAGGTACGTGGTCATGTCAACTGGTTCCCCCACAACGGATGGGTCAGGACTCTTAAGCTTCACGTGGCTGTCAAGTGACATGGGTGAGGATGTGCTCGGCACAAGTGGCAGGTCCTCGGCGAAGCGGGTGGACAGAGTCTTCACATAGGCAGCCTGATGGACATGGAGGATGCTCTGGGAGCGATCATGCTCGAGGTCCATGCCCAGGAAGACTCGGGCAGACCTGAGATCCTTCATCTGGTAGGCGGCGTACAGCAAGTCCTTGACACGCTGGATGGTAGCAGTATCTGGCGACGCAATGTGGAGATCTTTCGGAGCAAGGTGCCTGGGTCCTCTGTGGGGTGCTGTGGAGTGGAGTGAGAGAGCGTGTGCCTCTCGAGTCCCAGGTGGGATGTGCGCGAGTGTGGCCACGACAGCGTGCCGATGCTCGTGATGGAGCATGGCGTAGCCCAATGCGCAGCCCGGGTGTAGGTCTGCAATGATGGCCAAGGTGGTCAGGCCGAGGGCCTTGGTGCTAGGGTCCCCACTCATGATCGAGGGAGTGGAGGAGACATGTGGAGCCACGGGGGGTCGAGGCGCCACGGAGCGCGGTGCGACGGTCTGCTTGCTCACCGACGGCCTGGGTCGGAGGCTGCCGCCTGGGCCACGTGTGTAGCGTGACAGGGCAGGCTATGGCACTGAGTCCGCCGGGGCCAATGGAGGCGGACAGGGTTGCCGGCCCAGAGTGGCCAGCGGACGCAACTGGGGCTGCCGGCCTAGAGAGACCAGCGGACATGACGGGGGCTGTCGGCCCGGAGGGACCAGCGGACGCGACTGGGGTTGCTGGCCCGGAGGGACCAGCGGACGCGATTGGGGCTGCCGGCCCGGAGGGACCAGGGGACACGACTGGGGCTGCCGGCCCAGAGGGACCAGCAGACGCGACTAGGGCTGCCGGCTCAGAGGAACCAGCGGACGCGACTGGGGCTGCCGGCCTGGAGGGACCAGCGGACACGACTCGGGCTGCCGGGTCGGAGGGACCAGCGGATGCGACTGGGGTTGATGGCCCAGAGGGACCTGCGGACACGACCAGGGCTGCCGGCCCGGAGGGACCAGCGGACGTGACTGGGGCTGCCGGCCCGGAGGGACCAGCGGACGCGACTGGGGCTGATGGCCCAGAGGGACCAGCGGACGCGAATGGGGCTGCCAGCCCGGAGGGACTTGCGGATGTGTCACCCGGAAGCGGTAGGACAAAGGACGGACTCACCACTCCCCCACGCGACGGGATAGACACAGACGAGCCGGAGTGAATGAGATCGCGAGGAAACAGGTCCTCGAAGAAGAGGGCATCCCTAGACTCAACGATGCAGTGCCGGGAGGGATCCCAGAAGCGCCAGGCCTTGGACTGACAAGAGACCTCGAGGAAGGTACAGGGAGGTCCGCGGGGGGCGAGCTTGCCGCTTTGCTGCGGGGCGGGCAGCCACACAATGGCCACGCAACCCCAGAAGCGAGCGGAGTGGAGGTCAGCGCGCTGACCGCACCAATGCTGGTACGGCGTGGACTGGCGGGGTAGGGGACTGTAGGGAATCCGGTTCCAGACCCAGGTCATGTAGGCCATGGCTTCAAGGTAAAAGCCCTTGGAGAGACCGGACTCGACCCGCATGGTGCGGACGGCGTCGGCCATGGTCCGGTTCCACCGCTCGGAGACACCAATTTGGGCGGATGTGCAAGAGGCAGATGTCTCATAGTGGATCCCGCGGGAGGCGAGAAAAGTCAAGGCTTCACCCATGTACTCGCCACCACAATCGGAGCGAAAGCGGCGAAGGGAGCAGCCACACGCGGACTTCGCAAGGACAATTCAGTCCTGGATGGTTATGGCGACATCGCTCTTCTGCCAAACGCAGAAGACCCAGTAGTAACGAGAATCGTCATCCGTGAGGGTGAGGACATTTCGGCCATGCTCACCGACGGACTCAGTGGGGAGAGGACCCATCACGTCCGAATGGACAAGGTTGAGAGGCGCGGATGCACGGGAGGAAGACAAGGGGTACGTGGACCGGTGCATCTTCCCCTGAGCGCAGTCAATGCACTTAGTGGGGCACCGGAGAGGGAAAGTCCCTGGGTCAAGGCCCTTGGCCGGCTGGGTGCGGAGCATGCTGTCTATGGCGGCAGAGTGGATGTAGCAAAGGTGGCGGTGCAAGAAGGGGTTGTGCTGAGCAGAAAGCGTACTGGTGACAAACACATGGCCTGTGGCGGCGGACGGGGAGGAGATGGGAGAAGAGGAGAGGCGAGGAACATGCCACAGGTTGCCACGGGCGGTGGCGTACAGTATGACAAGACTAGACGGACGCAATGACACACTGCCAACACCACACGAGTGCACAACGTCCATGCTCATGCGGTCAAGGGCAATGACGGACAGGAGGCTGAGCTTGAGACCAGGGACGAAGAGGACATCGGTCAGAAAAGCGTCACCTGCAGGACAACGGAAACGAACGACGCCAACACCACGGACAGGCAACACCTATCCTGAGCCCGTCCGGACATCGGAGACATCGCTTATAGGACCAAGCATACTAAAGGCCTCACGAGAGGCCGTCATGTGATGCGTGGCCCCAGAGTCGATGATCCAAGTCTCAGCAGGGTCCTGGACAGGGGTCGCCAGATCACTCACAGTCACATGGCAGCAAGCAAGGGATGCGGACGCGGTGGAAGGAGGCGCAAAACGAGACTGCTAGTCGTCAAGCCACCCAATGTCGTCATGGAGAGAGGTGACAGAGACCAGGGGAGACGACGAGAATGACGAGGAAACGGGATACGACCGCAGCTCGACCTCAATCATGCAGAGCTCGACAGAAGAGCAGGAGGTGACGCAACTCGCACTTCCCTGGGGAGGTGGGCGAGGCAGGCCGAGGTGGAGCGCGATGAACTGCTCTAGCTGATGCTCACGGGAGGACGGCCCGGGAGTGTAGACGGAGTGTAGAGTGATGGTGCCGGAGCTTGTGAAGGAGGAGGACTGAGCCGGCAAAGGAAACGGAGGCACCGAAGGCTGCGGATGGTGCGGCTACGGTGCAGGTCTCTGCTGGACTGGCGAGGCGACCGGAGTGGTGGAGCTGCTGGACGATGTTGAGGCGTTGGAGCTGGCGATAGCTACAGCGGCAGAGGCGAGACGGCGCTCCCGCTGGCGACGCATGGTGGCGATGACGCGCGCCTCGTCCGTCGGTAGGGGGCACGTTTACCACCCGTGTCCAGGCTGGCCAAAATTGTGGCAAACCGAGCCACCACTTATGGACCCAGTCGACGGTTGTTGCTGTTACTGCTGACCCTTGCCCTTCTTGCTCCAACAATTCTTCTTCCCCGACGACGAAGAGCTGGAGGAGGTAGCTGCGGCGGGGGAGGCAACGACCACAGAGGCGACATTAGGGGAGGCGAGGGCCTCTGTGCGCTGGAGGTGGGACTCCAGACGAGCTTCCTCAATGTGGAGGAAGAGCTAGTACACCCAAGGCATGAGGGTACCCTGTGCTGCCATGGTGGAAAGGACGTCCTGCGGGTAGTGAACAAAGACGTCTGCGTACGCGGCGGTGGCACCGTGCTTGATGGTGAGGAGCGCGACCAGCGGCGGTGGTACAGAGGTGCCGAGGCGCAGAAGGATGTCCTCCACCCATTGCCAGTAGGCGGTGACCGTCTCGGTCTCCCCCATGTGCAGGGAGTTAAACTCCCGTAGTAGACGGCTGGTCTCAATATCGCTGGATAGGCGATGAGGGCGAGTGAGGATGTGCCACACGGCAGCAGGGTCCAGGGTGGCGCCAGTGGTGACATCACCAAGGAAAGGCTCCAGGGCCAAGCGGGAGGCCGGAGGGGCGACTGGCACGAGGGCACGTCCGGTGTGACCAGCGTCATACAACTGGTTGGCCTGGGTAGTGTCGTACGGGTGGCTGTAGCATGGCCAGAGGCCCTCACTCTGCGCCCAGATCCGAAAGGTGAGCTCCGGGCTCCAAAACTGTTCGCTAGCCTGAAGCGACGGGGGCGGCGTCTCAAAGTCCTTTTGCCGACGGCCGGCGCCCAGAGTGGGGCCAAGGACGGAGGTCAGCATTTGCCGTTGGCGTTGAGTGTGCTGCTGCGGTAAGTAGTGCGTGGCGGCGGACACAACGGGACTAGCGTGCGCATGAGGAATTAATGGCGACAGTGTATTGGTGGCAGTCTGGGAGGCCAATGGCTGCAGTGCTGCAAGCTGCTGTGTCAAGACAGCGAGCTGTTGTTGAAGGGCAGCTCGGGGGTCTGGGTTGCCGGTGACAACGCCGGTGGGCTGCTGCTGCTACTGGTGCTGTTGCCGTTGCTGTTGCTGCTGCTGCAGCTGCTACTGCTGCTGCTGCTGCTGCTGCTGCTGTTGTTGCTGATGCTGATGTTGCTGCTGTAGCTGCTACACAAATGGAGGGCTGGGAGTCCCCCCAACAGAGGAAGACCCCTCACTTGGACTGTCTGCCATGGCGGATTTATAACCCCAGTGTTTTGCCCTTTTGTTTTCCTTCTGTTTTTCTCTTTGTGTGCTGCCGAGGTTAACAAGGGCGTCAGTCCAGAACGGCTGATGTCACCAGCCGAGCTGTGGAGTTTCTTCCCCTTCCCTTTCCCCTCCTTTTGCCCTTTACTGTGTATGGTGATGACATCAGCAATAACATCAGCGGAGGGCTGCTGACGTCAGCACCGGTGGTTGCTGTAGCTGCTGTTGCACGGTTGCGGTTGCTGCTGCTGCTACGCCTGCTGCTGCTACGGCTGCTGCTGAAGCTGCAGCTGCTGCTGCGGTGGTTGGTACACCTGCGGCGGCTGCGACTGCTGCAAGTGCTACTACTGCTGCTGTTGCAGCTGCTACTACGGCCGCTGCTGCTGCTACGCGATGCTGCAGCTACTGCAGGGTGCGGGATTGTTTTTTGTCTCTCTCTTTTTTCCCCCTCTTTTTTGCTCCTCACAGCGAGCTTCCCTGCTCGCTGTGAGCAACGAGCCGCGAGCAGCGAGCTCGCTGCTCGCTGTGAGCAGCGAGCCGCGAGCAGCGAGCTCAGTGCTCGCTGCTGGCCGCTCGCTGGTTGCTGCGAGCAGCGAGCTTGCTGCCAGCAGCTTGCTGCTCACTACAAGCAGCGGGCAGTGGGCTGCGGGCAGCTGCAGCTGCTACTATTGCTAGTAGCTGCTGCAGCCGCCGCTGCTAGCTGTTATTGGCCGCTGCCGGCTCCTGCTTGCTGCTGCTACTACTGCTGCTTGCTGTTGCTGCTACTGCCGTTGGTTGTTGCTGCTGCGAGTTGCTGCGAGCTGCTGCTGCTGCCGGTTGCTGCTGCGCACAGCTGTTGCTTGCTGCTGCTGCCACTGCTTGCTGCTGCTGCTGCTGCAAGCTACTGCTGCTGCTACACGCTGCTGCTGCCAACCACTCCACCTGGATGACGTCGTCGCGTGCGTCGTCGCCACAAAGCGCCCGACGTGGCCTGCCGCTCACCTCCTCGCGCCAAACGTGGGGGTCAGCGCTGCCGGAAAATATTGGTAGCATTTCCCGTGGCCTAGTGGCCGTGGGAAAAAACTGACGCCGCCAACAGGAAGGTCAATGCTGTCGGAATAAATCCGGTAGCATTTCCCCTGCACTGGCGCGTATGGGGATCCGCCGGTGTTGTCTGGCACCTGTACGCCAGTCTTTTGCTGCTGCTGCTGTTTTCTGGCTCTGATACCAAAAAGGAAACGCTATGCAGCAGGCTGGGGCAATAGCGTTTTTGATGCAGCGTGCGGGCTTCCATGCTCGTTGCTTAAGTCTGCTGCCCCCTCAGTGTGCTGCTCTGGAGACTAAGTCTGGAAGCTTTGGATTTGTTACTCAGAAACGCACGCGCCAGTTTTAGCGTCAGAAAGCAGCTGAAAACTGGAAGTAACTGATTAGAAGTGAAGAATGAGCAACAATGGGAGACTCCTCCAAGTTCTAGGCCCCTCCCCACTAGTGTAAAAGTTGTCACTCAGCTAACCAGCCAATCAGAAAACAGTGCTAGACATTTTTTCTGGCAGGCAGGGTTTTCTCGGTGAGCCCTGCCAGACGCCCGACAGCCCAAAACCCGGGCGTCGTCCGTTTTGCCTGAAAACTGGACCATACTATAATACTAACGCTGCAAACGCAGTTGTGCGGTCAGAATCAGCTAGCAAAACAGTAGTAAAGAGTTATGGCTGCCCAAACCTGGGCAATGTCTACGATGGTTCATGATGCCGAACAGGACCATGCAACATGCAACAAGGACCCAGGGAGAGCATGACGATGCAGACGCGATGGGACGCGCTGGATGCATGCAGACAGCAACTATGGTGGCAGTGACCGTCAGCAGGACGACCGCCGAGGAGGCCTGCCGATGGAGCTGAGCACGTCGCCGAAGAGAGGAGGCTCCAGCAAACAGCGAGTAGACCTCAGCGTGCTTCGGCTCCACCGGACGACACTCCATCAGCGTCGAGTCTCGTCGTCAGTCATCTACACGCCGATGTACACAAGCCGGGAGGACACAACAGAGCACAATGAGAGATGTGCAAAAACTAACACTATGTTGCGTTCGGCATTAGTTTTTTGTACCACAAGTTCGGACTCGCATTATTGTCATATGGGTTGACCGCAATCAGAGTTATGCAATTGGGAGATATTCGCTAAGAGCCTATACGCGATGCCACCTGTCTATTGATGTTTTCGTCCGACGGTAATAGGATACAGATATTGTCGAACAACAGTTCCCGCCTTCGACATTGAGGATCCTGTCCGTAGTCGTGATAATCTATTGATGTAGAATATATTGAAGGACAGTGGTCCCAGTTGTCGAATGTACCGCAAACCCTTGCGCTCTAGAACTTTATTCAGTCAATCGTAAAATCCTCTCCCGCATGCAATTTTTATTGCATTTCCATATCTGGATGGCGAAAACAATATTTAGCGTGCGGTAGATTAGTGTGAACGCCGCAAACAGTTTCATAAGCAAGTAGTTGGGAAACACCAAATTGTTACTCAACGACATAAAACGAAAGTAATCGAGTCGCAAGAATCCTACAAAATTAACTCAACGTGTGACCGTTATGAATACGAATTTGGAAGGTCAGACACCTGGCGGTGAACACGAGGTGACTGACCTAGATCCAGAGTGCTCCGGGTCAAGTAACTAAGAGGATGCATAGAAGCTTCCTAGCCACACTCCCGTTGATCAGACGTCAGTGCCTAATCAGACGATGACGACAGTCACAAGTCGTGCACGTAACGGCAAGGGTTTGGCTAGGGGACACAAGGCAAACTTTCTGAATGCTTCATAAGCATTTGCAGAGAGAGATAACAAATGACAGGTCCATGGCATAAATACCTACCGCGGCGCATAGCGGGTGTCGCACGCGGCGGTCCAAGAGCTGTCCTAAAACCGGCCAAAAACCACTGTTTTGGTCGTAACTCTGCGCACACATGTCAGAATGCTGCGCCGTGTGAACCTAGACGTACAGAATCTCAAGCCAGACGCTACGACTAGTCACACACACAAGTCCAGCATCAATCTGTGGAAGGACAATGCAAAACATGCAAATCGGCCTCAAGAGCCTGTCCACCAAGAAAACTCCAACGTCTCCAGAAAAACTACAGAGTACCCTAGCAAGCACCCGGGACGTCATGGCAGCCGCCTGGTGGCTGCTGGCGGGTGAATCCACCAACCATCAGTGCTTCGGCGCCAGCTGGGTCCGCATCAGGGATCTGCACGAGCATGGACACGGCCGAATGGTCACAATAAGCTGTACAAACGGACGGAAACAACTCACATCACAACACTCCCCCATGAACCGATGGTACGCATGTCCATACGTGTGCAGAACTGACACATGTGCACAACTAGATGTACAACAGTCCATGCTCACACACCCCACTCTCAGCCACTCTCAGGCAAGGGGCGTAGCCCGACAGAACAAATGGCCACCATGAACTTTCCAGGCGCAAGCGCCTTGGTCAGGAAGTCAGCCTGTTGCATGTCCGTGCCGACCCAGATGACAGAGATCACCTATCGCTCCACAAGATCACGCATAAAGTGATGGTCAACAGCACTGTGCTTCCTGCGTGCATGAAACACACAAGAGTGGTCTGCGATGGCAAGAGCACTCTGGTTGTCACAGCGCAGAACACTACAGGGCACAGACTGACGCAACTCACGGAATAGATGCCGCAGCCACACCGCCTCAGCAGCCCCAGCCTCCAAAGCAACATACTCATCCTCTGATGAGCTACATGTGATACAACCCTGCTTGCCACTGTGCCACGACACAGCGGTGCCACCAAGCAGGAATACGTAGCCTGTCCTGCTATGCCCATCAGGACTCCACGCCCAGTCGCTATCTGTGTAGCCGTCGACTGCTAATGAACACTGGCGTTGAAAGCAGAGTCCAAGGTACGGTGTGGACACCACGTACTGCACCACTCGCAGAGCAGCATGAAGGGCTCTCACCCGAGGACACTGTGAAAACTGTGCAAGGAGGTTGACGGCAAAGGTAATGTCGGGTCGTGTGGTAGTGGCCAAGTACATCAAGGAGCCGATCAGGCGCAGGTACAGGGTCACGTCCATTGTCTCCCCCAGGTCTGCAGGATCATCCACCTTCAGATCATCCTGCCCGTCAGGTGTGATGGGGGTGGAGGCTATAGGAACTGCACCCAAGAGGTCAGCAAACCGCTCCCCCACAACATGGGCGTAACGTGCCTGGTGTAACAAGAGTGACCGTCACTGGAGATCACACACAATCTCCATCCCAAGAAACACAGCTGCAAGACCAAGCTCCTTCATCCTGTAACCAGCCTGGAGAACTGCCTTGGCCTCCTTCACGGACTCCGTAGAAGGAGACGCAATCAGGAGATCATCCACGTAGACCAGGATGACAGTGAAGCTGTCAGTTATCCGTCTGAGAAAGAGGGACGGGTCAGCGTCACTCTGTACATAACCGACACGTGTTAGTGTACCAGTGATCTCCAAGTTCTAGCACCTGGGTGACTGTTTCAGGCCGTACAAGGCCTTACGCAAGTGCCAGACCTTGTCACCGACCTCGAACCTAGGTGGCCGGACCATGTAGATCTCCTCCTCTAAGGTGCCATGGAGGAACGCGTTGTTCACGTCCATCTGGTGCAGCTCCCAGTTGTGGTGAGCAACAACCCTGAACAGAGCGCGAGCCGTGGTCATGCGGCCAACCGGTTCAAAGGTGTCAGTGAAATCCACTCCCTCAACCTGCAAGAACCCCTTGGCCGTCAAGCGAGCCTTGTAGCGATCCAGTGTGCCATCAGGCTGCACCTTCTTGCGAAAGACCCACTTGGCCTGTACAGCCCTCCGCCCAGGCGGGAGGTCGACAAGCACATAGACACCGTGCTCACGGATGGCTCTCAGCTCATCCTCACAAGCAGCACGCCACAGGTCTGCATCGTGAGCTGAGAGTGCCTCCTTCAACGTGCCTGGATCAGGCATTGTCGAGGGAGCGCTCCAGGTGGCTAAGACGCACACCTCCGGACTCAGTCTGAATGTGAAAAGGTCGGCTGCGGCGTCGCAAGCGACCAAGAACTCTCGAGAGACCAACTTGTGGCCGACATGACATGCTGGGTGAATCTCGGTGTAGTCTGCCTGGACACTCAGGCCAAGGGCCTTCGTGCCGGGCTCGCCACTCTGAACACTACGAGTTGTTCGTCTAGGCTTAAGGTCAGCAGTCCGCTGAGCTCTAGAGGGCAATGGTCGCAGGTGACCGCCAGGCTCGCGGGAGTACCTTGACGCAGCGCTCACCTCAGGCTGCGGGGAAGGCTGCTGTGCCAGAGTCGTAGGAGGCATGGGTGGATGCACGGGAGTGGGTGTGACGGAGGGGACTGACACTGGAAAGGGTTCAGGTGTACCAGAGGGGACCGGCACTGGCACCAGTACGGGATCGGGTGTGCCAGAAGGGTCTGACACCGACACAGGGTCAGGTGTGCCAGAGGGAACTGACGCATGTACGGGATCAGGTATGTCAGAGGGAACTGGAGCCCGCACGGGATCTGGTGTGGAACAAGGAAGTGGCACAGGATCGGGTGTGTCGGACGGTACGGATGAGGCTACTGGACCCACAGCCACGATGGCCGGATTGTCAGCAGCCGGAGACCGGTCAACAGGTGAGGAAGCCCGGCCGGACCCATCCGCAGGACTAGTCTCCCCCATCCGCGGGGAAGCCACACAGGTAGGAACGTGGTCGGCGGCCACCGACAGAATGCTGGACAAGTCGCGGTAGGTGAGAGTCTCAAAGAAGAGAGCATCTCGAGACTCGACAATGCGATGGCAAGCAGGGTCCCAAAACCACCAGGCCTTCGACCGGGGGGAGATGCCGAGGAAGGCACACATGCGTCCCCGAGGTGAGACCTTAGAACCGTGTTGGTCCTCGGTGTACCAGACACAAGCAAGAGACCCCCAAATGCGAGCGAGACGGAGATCTTCGTGATGGCCGAACCATAGCTCATACGGCGTGACATGGTCTTGAAGCGGACCATGCGGTAAGCGGTTCCAGACCCACGTCATGTAAGAGAAGCCCTCAAAGGCAAAGGAATCTGGTAGACCGCACTCAGAACGCATAGCGCGAACCGCATCCTCCATGGTGCGGTTCCAATGCTCAGACACACCGTTCTGCTGTGGTGTAGCAGGGGCGGAGAGCTGGTGAAAGATACCGTGCTCGGCAAAGTAGGCATCCATCTCGCCCAAGAACTCGCCACCACGATCTGAATGGAATGTGTGCAGAGTGTGACGAGACTGACGCTCAGCCATCACAAGCCACAGGCGGACTGCCAATGCGGCATCGCTCTTGTGGCAATTTGCTGTAGACCCACCGCATTTGTGTGAAGTCATCAGTCAGGGTGAGAACGTATCGACCCCGATCAAAGAGGGACTCGACTGGGAGAGGGCCGAGAAGGTCCAAGTGAACCAACTCAAGTGGGCGCAGTGCCCGGGAGGAGGAGTCAGGGTAAGAGCAGCGATGCATCTTACCCTGGGTGCAAAAAAGACAGTCGGTCTTGGGCGGCTTCTCAAAAGAAGTTGCGTCAAGACCGAGGGCTGGCTGAGTACGAATGAGCTTGGACACAGTGTCCGAGCTGACATGGCAGAGGCGACGGTGTAACAAGCGCTGTTGTTCCGGGGAGAGAACACCAGTGACAAACACTTGCGCAGAAGGGGGAGGGGAAGGAGAAGCAGAGGGAGTGCAATGAGACACACGATACAGGTCATCAACAACAGAGGCACGAAGCACAACGACACGTGTGTCAAGAGTAGTCACTGTGGCAGAGTCAGCAGAGTGCTCAACAGTGAGGCGCATCCTGGTGCATGCACGAACAGAGAGCAGGCTGAGCTCAAGAGCAGGGACAAAGAGCACATCAGAAATGTACAAGGGGCCAGATGGACCATCGAACCGCACAATCCCATACCCCGCCCACCATCTCCTGAGCCTGAGGTTGCCCTCCCCACGGAGCGGCGACCGAAGGACTTTGAGACACCTCCACCATAAGAAGATGCATAGAAGCTTCCTAGCCACTCCCGTTGACCAGGCGTCAGTGCCTAATGAGACGGTGACGACAGTCACAAGTCGTGCACGTAACGGCAAGGGTTTGGCTAGGGGACACAAGGCAAAGTGTCTGAATGTTTCATAAGCATTTGCAGAGAGAGATGAAAAATGACAGTTCCATAACATAAACACCTGCCGCGGCGCACAGCGGGTGTCGCACGCGGCGGTCCAAGAGCTGTCCTAAAACCGGCCCAAAACCACTATTTTGGCCGTAACTCTGTGCACACATGTCAGAATGCTGCGCCGTCTGAACCTAGACGTGCAAAATCTTGAGCCGGACGCTACAACTGGTCACACCTACAAGTCCGGCATCAATCTGTCGAGGACAATGCAAAACATTCAAATTGGCCTCAAGAGTCTGTCCATCGAAAAAACTCTAGCGTCTCCAGAAAAACTGCAGAGTACCCTAGCAAGCACCCAGGATGTCATGGCAGCCGCCTGGTGGCTGCTGGCGGGTGAATCCACCAACCATCAGTGCTCCGGCGCCAGCTGGGTCCACATGAGAGATCTGCATGAGCATGGACACAGCCGAGTGGTCACAGTAAGCTGTACAAACGGACGGAAACAGCTCACATCACAACAATAAGGCGGCTCATCATTTCCCCGTACAAAAAATCAGGACAGATTGATGCGCGAAATAGCTCTAACATCCACATTCCCAAAGGGCGGACCTTCCCATATCCAAGTGCGAAAATTCATGTCCCCCTGAGAAGATTCTAGGAAGCTTCCTAGCCTTTCTGCTTGCTAGCCTGACAGCACGGGTCTGGCTGGTTGACACACAGGTCATGCAAGGGACAGCAAGGGTAGGGAGAGACACGTGCACTTGTATCTCAAGCTTCAACTGAAGTAAATGCAGAGAGAAATAAGAAATGACAGGTCCACAGCATAAACAGCCGCCGTGGCTCACGGCGGGTGGCGCACATGGTGGTGCCTGTCAAACATGAACCGGCCCAAAACCACTGTTTTGGCCATAGCTCTGCGCACAAGCGTCCAAACGGAGCGCCGTCTGATCCTACGGATGCACAACGAAAAGACAGACACAACGACTGGTCACACGCCTATGTCCAGGAACAGCCGGAGAGGGTAAGAAAACGAACATGTAAATCAGCCTGGCAGGGTTGTCCACCAAGAAAATCCTGAAGACCTCCAAACGTAGTCCGTGGGCTGTGGGAGCCCTCTGGTACACTGGGTAGGCTGCCAGGCTACCTCCAGCGGGTGGAGCATCACCTCAGGGAACTCTGTCTCCAGCTAGGTCTGCCTCAAGGATCTGCACGAGCATGGACACGGCCGAGTGGTCACAACCAACTGCACAACTGTGTATGTCTGACAACATCACAACACTCCCCCATGACCCGATGGTACGCATGTCCATACACGTGCAGAACGCGTGCCGGTGCAACACAGAGTGCTCAACAGGGACCCGGACAATCACCCACTCTCGGACAGGGGTCGCAATCCGACGGAACGAACAGCCCCGAGGAACTTCCCACGTGCCAGTACCTTGGTGAGGAAGTCAGCGCGCTGCAAGTCTGTGCCCACCCAGACGATGGAGATCAACTGCGGCTCCACCAGATCGCGCACGAAATGATACTCGACAGCGATGTGCTTCGTGCGTGCGTGGAACACACCAGAGTTCTCAGCGATCGCGAGAGCACTCTGTTGTCGCATCGAAGGATGATGGTAGGCACGGACTGACCCAAGCACTGAAACAACCGCTACAGCCACACCGCCTCAGCGGCGCCAGCTCCCAGAGCAACATACTCAGCCTCTGAGGAGCTGCGAGAAATGCACCCGTGTTTGCCGCTGCGCCAAGACACAGCGGCGCCACCAAGCAGGAACACGTATTCCGTGCGGCTGCGTCCATCAGGACTCCATGCCCAGTCGCTGTCGGTGTAGCCATCTACCACAACCAAGCACTGTCTCCGAAAGCAAAGACCGTGATACGGTGTGGAGACCACGTACCGGACGACTCGCAAAGCTGCGTGCAGAGCACAAGCCTGAGGGGATTGACTGAACTATGCGAGTAGGTTGACAGCAAACGCAATGTCGGGACGCGTGGTCGTGGCCAAGTACATCAGTGAGCCAATGATGCGCAAGTACAGGGTCACGTTCACAGTCTCGCCCAGATCGGCTGGGTCTGTCACCTTCAGGGCGTCCTGCCCGTCGGGAGTGATGGGTGACGAGGCGGCGGGAACAGCGCCAAGGAGGTCAGCAAACCGCTCCCCCACAACCTGTGCATATCGTGCCTGATGGAGGAGGAGTGTCCGTCGACGACGATCACGCACAATCTCCATCCCGAGGAAAACAGCCGCTGGACCAAGGTCCTTCATCCTGTAGGTGGCCTGCAGGACCGCCTTGGCCTCCTTCACGGCCTCCAGTGAAGGAGACACAATCAGGAGATCGTCCACATACATCAGAATGGCAGTGAGGTGCTCGGCTGTCCGTCGGATGAAAAGTGACGGGTCGGCATCACTCTGGACGTACTCGACCTGAGTGAGGGTGCGAGTGATCTGTCGGTTCCAGCACCGGGGCGACTGCTTCAGGCCATACAAGGCCTTGCGCAAGCGCCAGACCTTGTTGCCTTCGACCTCAAACCCAGGTGGCTGGACCATTTAGATCTCCTCCTCCAAGGTGCCGTGGAGGAACGCATTGTTCACATCCATCTGGTGCAGCTCCCAGTCATGGTGAGCGACCACACCAAGCAGCGCGCGAGCTGTGGTCATGCGGCCAACAGGGGCAAAGGTGTCAGTGAAGTCGATCCCCTCAACCTGAGAGAATCCCTTGGCAGTCAAGCAGGCCTTATAGCGGTCCAGTGAGCCGTCATGCTTCACCTTCTTGCGGAAGACCCACTTGGCTTGCACGACCTTCCGTCCCTCAGGACGGTTGACCAGCTCAAAGACTTCGTGCTCCCGGATGGCCCTGAGCTCGTCCTCATAGGCGGCCCGCCACTACTGAGCATCCTCTCCTGAGAGAGCCTCCTTTAACGTGTCTGGATCAGGGACATTCAAAGGGGAGCTCCGGGTGGCCAGGACACATGCCTCATGGGTCGGACGGACCGCAACTAGGTCAGCGGCAGCTGCCTGTGCAGCCTCGTGCTCGTCAGCGATCAGCTAATGCCCAATGGGACAAGCTGGGTGCACCTCCGTGTAGGTGCCTTGGACACTTAGGCCGAGAGCCTTTGTGCCAGGGTCACCACTGTGCACGCTGCGCGTGCGTCGTCTGGGTGGCGCAACCGCAGTCGAAGGTGCTCGTGAGGCCAGTGGGCGGAGACACCCACCTGGTCCACGAGAGTAGCCCGAGTCTGAGCTGACCGACGGTTCTGGCACAGGGAGGGCAGGTGCTGTNTCGACCAGCTCAAAGACTCCGTGCTCCCGGATGGCCCTGAGCTCGTCCTCACAGGCGGCCCGCCACTGCTCAGCATCCTCTCCTGAGAGAGCCTCCTTTAACGTGTCTGGATCAGGGACCGTCAAAGGGGAGCTCCGGGTGGCCAGGACACATGCCTCATGGGTCGGACGGACCGCAACTAGGTCAGCGGCAGCTGCCTGTGCAGCCTCGTGCTCGTCAGCGATCAGCTAATGCCCAATGGGACAAGCTGGGTGCACCTCCGTGTAGGTGCCTTGGACACTTAGGCCGAGAGCCTTTGTGCCAGGGTCACCACTGTGCACGCTGCGCGTGCGTCGTCTGGGTGGCGCAACCGCAGTCGAAGGTGCTCGTGAGGCCAGTGGGCGGAGACACCCACCTGGTCCACGAGAGTAGCCCGAGTCTGAGCTGACCGACGGTTCTGGCACAGGAAGGGCAGGTGCTGTCTCTGGAGACGCTGCAGGCGTGGGCGAGACAGGCGCGGCAGGCGCGGGAGAGGCAGGCACCACAGGCGAAGAGGCGGCAGGTGCAGCCCCGGCAGGCGAAGCAGGCGCTCCAGGTGCGGGCGAAGCAGGCGTTGCAGGTGCAGGCGAAGCAAGCGCTCCAGGTGCGGGCGAAGCAGGCGCTGCAGGTGCGGGCGAAGCAGGCGCTGCAGGTGCGGGCGAAGCAGGCGCTGCAGGTGCGGGTGAAGCAGGTTCTACAGGTGCGGAAGAAGCAGGCGCTGCAGGTGCGGGCGAGGCAGTCGCGGCAGGCGCGGGCGAGGCAGTCGCGGTAGGCGCGGGTGAGGCAGGCGCGGCAGGCGCAGGCGAGACAGTCGTGGCGGGTGCAAGCGGGGCAGGCGTAGAGACTACATGCGCGACAGCAATGATGGTCGGGTCAATGGTGGCTAGCGACGGTCCCACCCCGGAGGCACCCCGGACGGACTCACCCTGTGGGGTAGACTCCCCCATCCGACGGGAGGCCTCACAGGTGGGAACGTGAGACGCTGCTTGGGTGAGAATGGCAGACAGGTCGCGGTGCGACAGTGCCTTAAAAAACAGCGCGTCGTGCGACTCAACGATGCAGTGGCGACCCGCATCCCAGAAACGCCACGCTTTGGAGCGCGAGGAGACACGGAGGAAGGCACACATCCGGCCGCGCGGAGAGACCTTGGACCACTGCTGGTCCTCGGTGTACCAGACACAAGCCAAGGAACCCCAGACGCGAGCAAGCCTGAGGTCCGCACGGTGACCAAACCACAGCTCATGCGGCGTGACGTGGCTCGGCAAGGGACCATGCGGGAGGCGGTTCCAGACCCACGTCATGTAGGCGAAGCCCTCGAAGGCGAAGGACTCCGGGAGACCGCACTCAGCACGCATGGCACAAACCGCGTCCTCCATGGTGCGGTTCCAGCGCTCGGACACACCGTTCTGCTGTGGCGTAGCAGGGACCGAGAGCTGGTGACAGATACCAAGCTCGGCGAAGTGAGTGGTCAGCTCACCGAGATACTCACCGCCGCGGTCAGAGCGGAAGGTGTGGAGGGAGTGACGAGACTGACGCTCGGCCATCATGAGCCACAAGCGCACGGCTAGAGCGGCATCACTCTTGTGGGAGAGGCAGTAGACCCACCGCATGCGGGTGAAGTCATCCCTGAGTGTAAGAGCATGTCGACCACGGTCAGCGACAGACTCGACAGGGAGAGGTCCGAGGAGGTCCGAGTGGACAAGCTCCAGGGGACGCTGCGCGCGAGTGACGGAGGCAGGGTAGGTGCATCGATGCATCTTTCCCTGAGCGC
>SZWC01011143.1:73118-94812 GCA_023375785.1 Penium margaritaceum | reverse complement strand
GACCGCCAAGTGTCATCCTCAAGGCAGGCTCTAGTAAGCTTCCTAGAAGCTTCCTGTCCCAGTTTTGGCCACAAAGAAAATTGCGGCCGTCGCGGGGTTTGAACCCGCGACCTCTGGTTTGAGACTTTGGTGCCTAATCAACCAAGCCAAAAAGGTATGGTTACTATGATGAGCCACAGGGAACATACCCATTATGGGCAGTGCATTCCTGGCCCATCTCAGAACAGACCAAGGGGACATACTCTATAGAGCAGTGCATACCTTGTCTGTATGTGTAGCTAGCCAACTAGGCAGTGGACAAGGTGCATACTATTTCGACACTTTGTAGGCACAAGTGCGGGCTTTGTAGACAAAGGCATGGGCTTTGTAGGTGCAAGCATGGGCTTTGTAGGCGTAGGTGCGGGCTTTGTCGGCCCAGGCACGGGCTTTGCAGGTGCATGCTTCGGCTTTTTAGACGTAGGCGCAGGCTTTGTAGGTGCAGGTGCATGCATGGTAGGGGCAGGCGTGGGCATTGTAGGTGCAAGCGCGGGCATTGTAGGCAAAGCACAGGCTTTGTAGGCACAGGTGGGGGATTTGTAGCCACAGGCGCAAGCATTGTAGGCCCATACACAGGATTTGTAGGCACAGGCGCAGAATTTGTAGGCATGGGATTTATAGGGGTTGGCACGGGCTTTGCAGGCCTGGACTTTGGAGGCACAGGCACGGGCTCTGTAGGCGTAGGCGTGGTCTTTGTGGGTACGGGCGCCGACTTTGTAGGGACAGGTGCGGGCTTTGCAGGTGTAGGCGCGGGCTATGTAAACGCAGGTGTGGACTTTGTAGGCACAGGTCTGGGCTTTGTATACACAGGCATGGGCTTCGCAGGTGCAGGCGAAGGCTTTGTAGGCATAGGTGTAGGCTTTGTAGGTGCAGGCGCGAGCTTTGTAGGCACAGGCGCGGGCCTTATAGGTGCAGGCACGGGCTTTGTAGGTGCAGGCATAGGCTTTGTAGGTGCAGGCACGTGCTTTGTATGCGTAGGCACGGGCTTTGTTGGTTCGGGCGCAGACTTTGTAGGCAGAGGCATCAGCTTTTAAGGTGCAAGCGAGGGCTTTGTAGGTGCAGGCGTAGGCTTTGCACACGCAAGCATGGATTTTGTAGGTGCAGGAACGGGCTTTGCACGTACAGGCGCAGACTTTGTAGGCACAAGCATGTATGCTTGCGCCTGCAAGTGCGGGCGCCGCATGCATTGCAAGCACAGGCGCGGGCTTTGCAGGCGCAAGTGTGGTCTTTGCAGGCACAAGCGCGGACTTTGTACCTACAGGGATGGGCTTTGTAGGTGTACGCGCGGGCTTTGTATGCACAGGCATGGGCATTGAAGGGACAGGCTTGGGCTTCATAAGGGCATGCGAGGGCTTTGTAGGTGCAGGTGCAGGCTTAGTAGGCATATGCACGTGTTTTGTAGGCGCAGGCGTGGGCTTTGAAGGGGCAGGGGCGGGCTACGTAGGTGTAGGCGCGGAATTGGAAGGTGCATGCGCAGGCTTTTCATGTACAAGAGTTGGTTTTGTAGGTATAGGTGCAGGCTTTGTAGGCACAAGCGCGGGCGTTGAAGGCGCATGTGGGATTTGCCGGCACAGGCGCTGGCTTTTCAGGCGTAAGAGCGGGCTTTACAGGTGCAGGCGCGGGCGCAGGCGCGGGCTTTGCGGGCAGAGACATGGTTTGGCAGGCGCACGTAGGCACGGGCTTCGTCGGTGCAGACGCGGGCTTTGTATGTGCAAGCGCAGCCTTTGTAGGTGCACGCACGGGCTTTGTAGGTGCCGGAGCGGGCGTGGACTTTGTAGGCTCAGGCACATAATTTGTAGGCATAGGAGCGGGCTTTGTAGGCGCAGCTACATGCTTTGCAAGCGCACGTGCAGGCTTTGTAGGCGCACGTACAGGCTTTGTAGGCGTAGGCGCGGGCATTGTACATGAAGATGGGGGATTTGTAAATGTAGACATGGGCTTTGTAGGTACAAACGTGTGATTTGTAGGTGCACTTGTAGGCTTTAAAGGCGACCGCGGGTTTTGAAAGCACAAGGCTTTGTAGGTGCAGGCCTAGGCTGTGTAGGTGCATGTGCGGGCTTTGTAGGCACAGTCGCAGGCTTTGTAGGTGCAGGCACAGGTTTTGTAGTCACATGTCCGGGCTTTGTAGGCGTAGGCATGGGCTTTGTAGGCGCAAGCGGGGGCTTTGTCCGCGCAGAAGCAGGCTTTGTAGGTGTAGGCGCGGGTTTTGTGGGTGCAGGCACTAGCTTTGTAGGCACACGCTCGGGCTTTGTAGGTGCAGGTGTGGGCTTTGTAGGCGCATGCTCGGGCTTTGTAGGCACAGGCATGGGCTTTGTAGGTGCAGTGGTGGGCTTTATAGGCTTACGCACGGGCTTTGTAGGCGTATGCGCAGGCTTTGTAGGTGCAGGCGCAGGCTTTGTATGTACAGGTACGGGCTTTCTATATGCATGCGGGGCCTTTGTAGGCGAAAGCACGGGCTTTGTAGGTCCATGCCTGGGATTTTTTGGCACAGGCGTGGGATTTTCAGGAGTAGGCGTGGGATTTGCAGGCACAGGCGTGGAATTTGTAAGCATAGTGGCGAGCTTTGTAGGCGCAAGCACGGGGTTTGTAGGTGCAAGTGTGGGATTTGTAGGCACACGTGTGGACTTTTCATACAAAAGCGCAGGCTTTGTAGGTGCAATTGAGGGTTTTCAAGTGTAGGTGCAGGCATTTTAGGTGCAAGCACTGGCTTTCTAGGCACATGCTTGGGCTTTGTAGGTGAAGGAACGAGCATTGTAGGCACAAGCAAAGGCTTTGTAGGCGCAAGCACAGGCCTTAAATGTGCAAGCGCGGGAGTTGTATGCAGAGGTGTGGGCTTTGCACGCACAGGCACGGGCTTTTTAGGCTTAAGCACCGGCTTTGTAAACACAAGCGAGGACTTTGTAGGTGCAAGTGTGAGCTTTGCAACCGCAGGCACAGGCTTTCTAGGCACAGGCGCAGGGTTTGCGGGTGCAAGCGCCGGCCTTGCAGGCGCATGCGTGTGCTTTGTAGGGGCAGGTGTGGGTTTTGCACGCATAGGCATGAGCTTTGAGGTGCAGGCACGGGCTTTATATGCGCTAATGTGGGCTTGGTAGGTGCAGGTGCGAGCTTTGTAGGCGCACGCGTGGGCTTTGGAGACACAGACACAGGCTTTGCAGGCACATGCGAGGGTTTTTTAGGTGCTGGCACGGGCTTTTCAGGCGCAGGCGCGGGCTTTGCAGGCGCTAGGACGTGCTTTGAAGGCACAGGCGCGGGCTTTGTGGGCACAGGCACGGGCTACGTAGGTGCAGGCGTGGGCTTTGTAGGCGTGGATGCGAGCTTTGTAGACGCAAGTCCAGGCTTTGTAGCATGGAGCGGGCTTTCTATACCCAGGTGTGGGGCTCGTAGGCGCAGGCGCGTGCTTTGTAGGCACTATGGCGAGATTTGTAGGCGCAGACACGAGCTTTCTAGATACAGGCACAGGCTTTGAAGGCGCAGGCGTAGGCTTTGTAGGTGTACACGCGGGCTTTGTAGGTACAGGTGCAGGCTTTTCAGGTGCAGGCACATGCCTTGTTGACAAATGCTTGGACTTTGAAGGTGCACGCGGGGGCTCGTAGGTATAGATGCAGGCTTTGAAAGTGCAGGCGCAGGCTTTGTCGGCACAGGCATGGGCTTTGTAGGTGCAGACGCGGGCTTTGTAAGCGCAAGCTTGGGCTTTGTAGGCGTAGGCACGGGCTTTGTACCTGCAGGCGCGGGCTTTGTACGTGCAGGTGTAGGCTTTATAGGTGCAACCGCAGGCTTCGTAAGAGCAGCCTCAGGCCTTGTAAGCATCGGCAAATGCCTTCTAGGCACAGGTGTGGGATTTGCGGGTGTAGGCATGGGCTTTGTAGGGGCAGGCGTGCGCTTTACATGCGCAGGTGCGGGCTTTGCACGCATAGGTGTGAGCTTTGAGGTGGTGGCACGGGCTTTGTATGTGCAGGTGTGGGCATTGTGGGCACGGGTGCAAGATTTTTAGGCGCAGGCGCAGGCTTTGTAGGCATAAGCACATGCTTTGTAGGCACATGCGAGGGCTTTGTAGGTCCACGCACATGCTTTGCTGGCACAGGCGTGGGCTTTACAAGCACAAGCGCCCGCTTTGCAGGCACTGGGGTGTGCTTTGAAGGCACAGGCGCGGGCTTTACTGGCGCAGGCACGGGCTTTGTAGGCGTAGGTGTGGGCTTTACAGGCATAGGTGCGAGCTTTGTAGGCACAATTCCAGTCTTTGTAGCGCAAGAGTGGCTTTCTATACGCAAGCACGAGGTTTGAAATTACAAGAGCGGGATTTTTAGGCACCGGAGCGGGTTTTGTAGGCACAGGCGTGAGCTTTATAGGTACAAGCATGAGCTCTATAGGCACAGATGCGGGCTTTGAGGTGCACACGTGGGCTTCGTAGGCACATGCACAGGCTTTGTAGGTACAAGTGCGGGCTTTCAATACGCATGCGTGGGGTTTGTAGGCGCAGGCGCGGGTTCGTAGGTGTAGATGCACGATTTGAAGGTGTAGGCGCGTACTTTGTACATGCGGGCATAGGCATGGACTTTGTAGGTTCAAACACGGGCTTTGTGGGTGCAGGCTTGGGCTCTGTAGGTGCAGGCATGGGCTTTGTAGTCGCAGATGTTGGCTTTGTAGGTGGAGACGCAGGCTTTGTAGGCGCAAGTAGGGGCCTCGTTGGCGCAGGTGTGCGCTATGTAGGTATAGGCATGGGCTTTGTAGGTGCAGGCACGGGCTTTGTATGTGTAGGTGTGGGCTTTCAAGCCATAGGTGCGAGATTTGTAGGCACAGTCATGTTCTTTGTAGACATAGGCGTGGGATTTCTAGACACAAGCGCGGGCTTTGTAGGCACAATTGCCGACTTTGTAGGTGAAGGCGCTGGCTTTGTAGGCACAGGCTTGCTTTGTACGTGCAGGTACTGGGTTTATAGGCACAAGCGCGGGCTTTGTTGGCACAGGCGTAGGATTTGTAAGCGCAAGTGCACGCTCTCTATGCGTAGGCGCCGGCTTTGTAGGCACAGGCACATGCTTTGTAGCCAGAGGCGTGGGCTTTGTAGGGGAAGGTGCGGGCTTTGTAGGCACCGGCACGGGATTTCAAGGCATAAGCGTGGGCTTTGCACACACAACTCAGGCTTTCTAGGTGCAGGCACAGGCTTTGGTGGCGCAGGCATGGGCTTTGTAGGCACAAGCGAGTGCTTTTTAGGAGCAAGCACGGGCTTTGTAAACGCAGGTGCAGGCTTGGTAGCTGTAGGCAAGGGCAGGCGCAGGCTTTGAAGGCACAAACACGGGATTTTTAGATGCAGGCGTGGGCTTTGTAGGAGCATGAGCGTGCTTTGTAGGTGCATGCAAGGACTTTGTAGTGCAGGAGCGGGAGTCGCAGGTGTAGGCGCGGGCTTTGAAGGTGCAAGGGTGGGCTTTGTAGGCACAGGTGCAGGCTTTGCAACCGCTTGGACGTGCTTTATAGGCGCAGGCGTGAGCTTTGCAGGTGCAGACAGGGGCTTTGCAGGCGCAGGTGTGGCCTTTGTAGGCGCAGGTGCGAGCTTTGTGGATGCAAGTACAGGCTTTGTAGGCGTAGGCATGGGATTTGTAAGCAAATGCATGGGATTTGTAGGCAGAGGCCTGGGGTTTGTAGGCGCATTCAAGTGCTTCATAGGCACAAAAGCGGGTTTTGTAGGTGCAGGCGTTGGCTTTGTTGGTGAAAACTGGGGCTTTATAGGCACAAGAGCAAGCTTTGTAGGTTCGGGCACAGGCTTTGTACATGCAGGCACAAACTTTGTAGGCCCAGGCACGAACGTTGTAGGCACAGGCACAGGCTTTGTAGGCGCAGGCACAAGATTTGTAGGTGCAGGTGTGGACTTCATAGGCATAGGCGTGGGCTTTAAAGGCGCATGTGCGGGCCTGATAGGCACAGGCATGGAATTTGTAGGCGCATGTTCCGGCTTGTAGTCACAAAAGTGGGATTTGTACGTGCAAGTGCGGGGTTCGTTGGTGCATGCACAAGCTTTGTAGGCGTAGGCATGGGCTTTGGAGGCACACGCACAGGCTTTGCAGGCGCAGAGGTGGGCTCTGTAGGCGCAGGCGCGGGCTTTATAGGCGCAAGCACGGGATTTGTAGGCGCCGGCGTGGGCTTTGTAGGTGCATGCATGGGCTTTGTAGCCGCATGCGTGGGCTTTGTAGGCACAGGCCTGGACTTTGTAGGCACAGGAGCAGAGTTTCTAGGCATAGGCATGGGCTTTTTAGGTATAGGCATGAGCATTGTAGGCGCAGGTGCAGGCTTTCTAGACGCATGTGTAGGATTTGTAAACACAAGCATGGGGTTTGTAGGTACAGGTGCGGGCTTCGTAGGTGCAGGAGTAGGCTTTGTAGGTGCAGGCGTGGGCACTCTAGGCGCAAGAGCAGGCTTTGAAGGTGCAGGTGCAGGCTCTGTAGGCACAGGCATGGGCTTTGTATGTGTAAGCACGGGTTTTGTAGGAGCAAGCTCGGGCCTTGTAAGTGTCGGCAAAGGATTGGAAGGAACACGTATGAGATTTTCACGCGCAGGCACGGGCTTTGTAGGCGCAGACACATGCTTTGTAGGCGTAGGCGCGGGCTCTGTAGGCGCATGTACGTGCTTTGAACATGTAGGCGCGGGCTTTCTAGGCCCAGGCTCGGGCTTTGTAGGTGCAGGCATAGGCTTTGAAGGCCCAGGCCCGGGCTTTGCAGGCGCAGAAGCAATCTGGTCGGAAGCATGGGCCCTGAGGCACATGCGCGGGCCTTGTAGGAACAGGTGCGGGATTTGTAGGTATATGTGCGGGCTTTTATGGTGCAGGAACGGGTCTTGAAGGCACATGCGGGGACTTTATTGGCATAGGCGTGGGCTTTCTAGGCGCAGGCGCGGTCTTTGTAGGTGCAGGCATGGTCTTTGTACACGTAGGCTTGGTCTTTGTAGGCATAGGCACGAGCATTGTGGGTGGAAGCACAGGCTCTGTGGGTATAGGCGTGGGCTTTGTAGGGACAGGCATGGGCTTTGTATGTGCAGGCATGGGCCTTGTAGGCACAGGCATGGGCTTTGTAGGCACAGGCACGAGCTTTGTAGGTGCAGGCACAGGCTTTGTAGGGGCGGGCACGGGCTTTGAAGTTGCAGGCACAAGCTTTGTTGGCACAGGCATGTGCTTTGTAGATGCAGGCGCGGACTTTGTAGGCTGAAGCACGGGCTTTGTAGGCACAAGTGTACCTTTTTATGGCACAGGTACAGGCTTTGTAGGTGTAGGCGTGGGTGTTTGAGGCACATACATGAGCTTTGCAGGTGCATGCGTGGGATTTCTAGGCACAGGAATGGGCTTTGTGGGCACAGGTGTGGGCTTAACAGGTGCATGCGCGATCTTTGTAGGGGCAGGCATGTGCTTTGGAGGTGCAGGCACAGGCGCGGGCTTTGTAGGCGTAGGCCTGGTGCTTTGTATGAGCACATGCGGGCTTTTCAGGCGTAGGTGGGACTTTGTAGGTGCAGGTGATGGCTTTGTAGGCCCATGCGCGGGCTTTGTAGGCACACGCATTGTGCTTGTAGATGCATGCGCGCGCTTTCTAGGTGCAGGCACGGGCTTTGAAGGTGCAGGCGCGGGCTTTGTAGGTGCAGGCGCAGGCATTGTAAGCAAAGGAACGGGCTTTGTAGGTACAGGTGCGGGATGTTTAGGCATAGACACGGTCTTTGTAGGCACCGGTGCGGGCTTTGTAGAAACAAGCATGGGCTTTTCAGGCGGAGGCACATGTTTTGTAGGTGTAGGTGTGGACATTGTAGGAGCAGGGGTAGGTGCTAGCATTATAGGTGCATGCACGGGCTTTGTAGGCGCACGCACGGGCTGTGAAGGTGCATGCATGGGCTTTGTAGGCACAAATGAGGTAGTTGTAGGCATAGGAGCGGGCTTTGTAGGTGCAGGCACGAACTTTGTAGGTGCAAGAGCGGGCTTCATAGGCACAGGTTCGTTCTTTGAAGATGCAAGCACGAGCTTTGTAGGCGTATGCCCGGGATTCGTAGGCACAGGCACAAGCTTTGCAGGCGCAGGCTTTGCAGGCGCGGACGTGGTGTTTGTAGGCACAGGCATGGGTATCATAGGCAAAGAAGCGGGCTTTGTAGGTGCATGTGCGGGCTTTGTAGGAGCAGGCGTAAGCTTTGTAGGCGTAGGTATGGGCTTTGTAGGCATAGGTGCAGGCTTTGTAGGCATATGCGCGTGCTTTGTAGGCGCAAGAACGGGCTTTGTTGGCGCACGTGTGGGCATTGAAAGCACAAACACGGGCTTTCTAAAGGCAGGTGTGGGTTTAGTAGGAACAGGCACCGGCTTTGTAGGTGCAGGCGCCGGCTTTGAATGCGCAGGCGTGGGCTTTGTGAGTCAGCCGCGGGCTTTTTAAGCGCAAGCATGGGATTTCTAGGCACACATTGGGCTTTGCATGTGCAGGTGCAGTCTTTCTAGGTACAGGCGCGGGCTTTGTAGGTGAACGTGCAGCTTTCTAGATACACATGCAAGCTCTGCGGTTGTAGGCACGGGCATTGTAGGCACGGGTCCGGTCTTTGTAGGCATAGGCGCGGGCTTCATACGCCCAGGTGAGGGATTTTTAGGCACAGGCGTGGGCTTTGAAGGCACTTGCGCGGGTTTTGAAGGAATAGGCGTGGGCTTTGTAGGCGTAGGCTTGTGCTCTTTAGGCCCAGGTGCAGACTTTGTATGCGCAAGCGATGGCATTGTAGGCGCAGGCGTGGGCATTGTAGGTGCAGGCGCAGGCATTGTAGGCGCTGGCACGGGCTTTATAGGCGTAGGCGCAGACTTTGTAGGCATAGGCCCAGGCTTTTTAGGTGCAGGCGCAGGCACATGCTTTGTCGGCGCAGGCACATGCTTTGTCGGCGCAGGCATCTACTTTGTAGGCATAAGCGTGTGCTTTGTAGGCGCAGGAACATGCTTTGTAGGTGCAAGCGTGGACTTAATAGGTGCAGGCGCGGACTTCATAGGTGAAGGCATGGGCATTATAGGCGTAGACACGGGCTTTGTAGGCACTGGCGCGGGCTTAGTACGTGCAGGTGCTGGCCTTATAAGCACAGACACATGATTTGTAGGCGAAGGCGCGGTCTTTGTAGGCATAGGCGCGGACTTTGTGTGTGTGGGAATGGCTTTGTATGTGCAAGCCCAAACTATGTAGGTTCAGGCGCGAGGTTTTCTAGGCGTAGGCGCGGGCTTTGTAGGTGCAGGCATGGGCTTTGTGAGTGTAGGCGTGGGTTATGTAGGCGTAGGAGCAAGCTTTGTAGGTGCAGGTGTGAGCTTTGTAGAAGCAGGGGTGGGCTTTGTAGACACATGCGCGGGCTTTGTAGGCGCATGTGCTGGCTTTGTATGTGCAAGCGTAGGATTTGAAGTTTCACGCGCAGGCTTTGTAGGCGCAAGCGTGGGCTTTGTTGGTTTAGGCGCATGCTTTGAAGGCGCAAGCATGGGCTCTTTAGTCATAGGAGTGGGCTTTGAAGGCGCAGGTGTGGGCTTTGTAGGCGTAGGGACGGGTTTTGTAGGCGCAGGCGTAGGCTTTGTAGGCATAGGCGCACGCTTTGCAGGCATGGACACGGGCTTTCTAGCCGCAGACACAGGCTTTGTAGGCATAGGCGCGGGCTTTGAATGCTCAGGCGAAGGCTTTGTAAGTGCAGACGTGGGTAATGTAAGCGCAGGCACGGGCATTGTAGGTGCAGGCACGGGCTTTTTACGCGAGGCACAAGCATGGTAGGTGCAGGCGCGGGATTTGTAGGTGCAGGCGTGGCTTAGCAAGCACTGGGATGGGATGTTTTGGTGCAGGCATGAGCTTTGTATGCGCAGGCGCGGGCTTTGTAGGCATGAGCACGGGCTTTGTTGGCACAAGCGCGGGCGTTGAAGGTGTAGGAGCGGGCTTTCCAGGTGCATGGACAGGCTTTATCTGTGCAAGCGTGGGCTTTGTAGGTGCAGGCGCGGGCTTTTTAAGTGCAGGGACGGGCTTTGTAGGCACAGGGACGGGCTATGTAGGCGTAGGCACAGGCATTGCAGGCATAGGAGCTGGCTTTGCAGGTGCAGGCACAAGCTTTGAAGGCACCGGTGCTGGCTTTGTAGGTGGAGTTGTGGGATTTCTAGGCGCAGGAGCGGGCTCTGTAGGCACATGTACGGGCTTTGTTGGCACAGGCGTTGACTTTGTTTCCATAGGCGTGGGGTTTGTAGTCAAAGAAGCTAGCTTTGTAGACGCAGGCGCGGTCTTCGTAGGCGCAGCCGCAGGCTTTGTTGGTGCACACACGGGCTTGGTAGGCGCAGGCATGGACTTTCAAGGCACAGGTGTGTACATTGTTGGTGCAGGCATGGACTTTGTAGGCGCAGGCACGGGCTTTGTAGGCGCATGCACGGGCTTTGAAGGTGCAAGCGCGTGCTTTGTAGGCGTAGGCGTGCACATTGCAGGCGCAACCCCGGGCTTTGCAGGCGCAGGTGCGGGCTTTGTAGGTGAAGGCACAAGCTTTGTAATCGCATGTGCGGGCTTTGTATGTGCAGGCGCTGGCTTTCTTTGCGTGAGCGTGGGATTTAAAGGTGCAGGCATAGGCTTTCTAAGCGCAGGCGCGGGCTTTTGTAGGTGCATGTGCAGGCTTTGTAGGCGCAGGCATGGGCTTTGTAGGCATAGGCGCAGGCTTTGTAGGCGCAGGTTCAAGCTTTGTAGGCGCATGCGCAGACTTTGTAGGCACAGGCGTGGGCCTTGTAGGCGCAGGCGCAAGCTTTGTAGGCACATGCACAGGCTTTGTTGGCGCAGGCGCGGGCTATCAAATGCAGGCGCAAGCTTTGTACATGTAGGCGCATGCTTTGTTGGTGCAAGAGAGGGCTTTGTATGCACATGCGCGGCATTTGTAGGCGCATGCGTGGGCTTTGTAGGTGAGGCATGAGCTTTGAAGGTATTATCGCGGGCTTTGCAAGCGCAAGTGCAGGCTTTGTAGGCGCAGGCGCGAGCTTTGTAGGTGCAGGCAATGGCTTTGAAGGCACAAGCACTGGCTTGGTAGGCACAGACGCGGGCTTTTTAGGCGCATTTGCAGGCTTCATTTTTTCAGGTGTGGACTCTGTAGGCGTAGGCGCGAGCTTTGTAGACGCAGGCATGACCTTTGTAAGCGCAGGTTCAGGTTTTGTAGGCTCAAGCGTAGGCTCCGTAGGTGCAGGTATGGGCTTCGTACGCGTAGGCGCGGGCTTTGTATGCAAAGGCCTGCTTTGTAGGTGCAGGTGCAGGCTTCGTGAGTGCAGGCACCCGCCTTGTATGCCCAGGCGCAGGCTTTGTAGGTACAGGTGCGGGCTTTGTACGCGTAGGCGTGGGCTTTTTATGCAAAGGTGTAGGTTTTGTAGGTGCAGGTGTGGGCTTTGTAGGCACAAGCACGTGCTTTGAAGGCACAGATGCTGGCTTTGTTGGTGCGGCGTGGGCTTTGTAGCGTAGGCACGGGCTGTAGAGGCGCAGGCGTGGGCTTTGTAGGCACAGGTGCCAGTTTTGTTGGCACACGCGCGGGCTGTGTAGGTGCAGGCACGGGCTTTGCAGGCGTAGGCTTGGGCTTTGTACGTGCAGGTGCCGGCTTTGTAGGCGCAGGCCCGTGATTTTTCAGCATAGGCACGGTCTTTGTAGGTGCAGCAGCAGGATTTGCAGGTGCATGCACTCGCTTTGTAGGCGCAGGCACAAGCTTTCAAGGTGCAGGCGTGTGCTTTGTTGGTGCAGGCGTGGAATTTGTATGCGCAGGTGCAGGCTTTGTCGGCACAAGACATGGCTTTACAGGTACAGGCAAAGGCTTTGAAGGCGCAGGCGCGACCTTTGTAGGTGCATGCGCGGGCTTTGTAGGCACAAACACGGGCTTTGTAGGCGCTGGTGCGGGCTTTGTAAGCGCAGGCGTAAACTTTGTAGGCACAGTGTGGGCATTATAGGTGCAGACACGAGCTTTTGTAGGTGCAGGCATGGGCATTGTAAGTGCAATTGTGGACTTTGTAGGCACAGGCGCGGGCTTCGTAGGTGTAGGCATGGGCTTTGTAAGTGCAGGCGTGGGATTTACATGCATAGGCGTGGGCTGTGCAGGCGCAAGCGCGGGCTTTGTATGCACAGGTGGAGGCTTTGTAGGAGCAATCGCGTGCTTTTTTAGGAGCATGCACTGCCTTTGTAGGCACAGGCGCGGGCTTTGTAGGCACAGGCACGGGCTTTGTAGGTGTAGGCGCAGGCTTTGTAGGCACAGGCACGGGCTTTGTAGGTGTAGGTGCAGGCTTTGTAGGCTCAGGTGCGGGCTTTAAAGGCCCAGGCATGGGCTTCATAGGCGTTGACAAGGGCTTTGTAGGTGTAGGCGCAGACTTCATAGGCACAGGCACGGGCTTTGTAGGTGCAGGCGTAGGCTTTGTAGGCGCAGGTGCACGCTTTGTAGGCATAGTTTCAGGCTTTGCAGGCGTAGGTGCAGGCTTTGTAGGCACAGGCGCAAGATTTTCAAGCATAGGGACAGGCTTTGCTGGCGTAGTTACGTGCTTTGCAAAAGAAGGCATGGGCTTTGCAGGTGCAGTTGCGGGATTTGTAGGCGCATGCACGGCTGTGTAGGCACAGGCACGGGCTTCGTAGGCGCAGGTGTGGGCTTTGTAGGCGTAAGCACGGACTTTGAATGCATAGGCGTGGGCCTGAAAGGCGCAGGCGTGCGCTTTGTTGGTGTAGGCGTGGAATTTCTATATGCAATAATGGGCTTTGTTTAGTGCAAGCGCTGACTTCAAAGGTGCACGTGCAGGCTTCGTACGCACAGGCACGGGTTTTGTAGGCGTAGGCCCGGGCATTGTAGGCGCAACCCCAGGCTTTGTAGGCAAAGGTGTGGGCTTTGTAGGAAAAAATGCAAGCTTTGTAGGGACATGCGCAGGCATTTTAGGCGTAGGCGCAGGCTTTCTTGTGCGAGCGTGGGATTTGAAGGTGCAGGCACAGGTTTTGTAATTGCAAGCGCGGGCTTTTGTAGGTACAACTTTGTAGGCGTAGGCATGGGATTTGTAGGCGCAGGCGCGGGCTTTGTAGGCGCAGGTGTAGGCTTTGTAGGTGCACACACAGGCTTTGTAGGCGTAGGCGCATGCTTTGTTGGTGCAGGCGCGGGCCATCAGGTGCAGGTGCGGGCTTTGTACGTGGAGGAGCAGGCCTTTCTGGTACAGGTGAGGGCTTTGTAGGCACATGCGTGGGCTTTTTAGGTACAGGCGCAGGCTTTGTAGGTCAGGCACGAGCTTTAAAGGTGCAGGCGCGGGCTTTGTAGGCGCAGGCGCGAGCTTTGTAGGCATAGGCGCAGGCTTTGTAGGCGCAGGCACAGGCTTTGAAGGCCAAGACGCGGGATTTGTAGGCATAGGAACGGGCTTTTTAGGTGCATGTGCAGGCTTCATTTCTACAAGCGTAGGCTTTTTAGGCGCAGTTGTGAGCTTTTTTGGCGCAGGCGTGGCCTTCATAGGCACTGGTTTGGACTTTGTAGGTGCAGATGCGGGCTTTGAATGTGCAGGCGTGGGCTTTGTATGTGAAGGCGTGGGCTTTGTAGATGCAGGCGCGGGCTTTGCATGTGAAAGCATGGGATTTGTAGTTGCAGGCACGGGCTTTGTAGGCATAGGCGTGGGCTTTGTAGGTGCATGTGCGGGCTTTGAAGGCATAGGTACGTGCTTTGAAGTCGCAGGCACTAACTTTGTAGGTGCCGCATGGGCCTTGTTGGGTTGGTGCGGGCTTTGTAGGCATACGGGCGGGCTTTGTAGGTGCAGGCGCCAGTTTTGTAGGCACAGGCGCGGTCTTTGTAGGTGTAGGCATGAGCTTTGCACGCGTAGGCACGGGCTTTGTATGTGCAAGTGCCGGCTTTCTAGGCACAGACGGGAGATTTGTAGGCGCAGGCGCAGTCTCAGTAGGCATAGGCGTAGGCTTTGAATGCGCAGGCACGGGCTTTGTATGCGCAATCTCTAACTCTATAGGCCTAGGCACGGGATTTGTAGGTGCAGGTGCAAGCTTTTCGAGTGCAAGCGTGGGCTTTGTGAGCGTAGGCGCGGGTTGTGTAGGCACAGGTGAGGGCTTTGTGGGCGCATGCACTGGTTTTGTGTGTGCAAGCCTGGGATTTGAAGTTTCATGCGAAGGCTTTGTAGGTGTAGGCGTGGGCTTTGTAGGTTTAGGCTCGGGCTTTGTAGGCGTAGGCGCGGGCTTTGTAGGCGCAGGTGCAGGCTTTGTAGGCACAGCCGTAGGCTTTGTAGGCGCGGGCACGGGCTTTACATGCGCAGGTGCGGGCTTTGCACGCACAGGCACGGACATTGTATGCATAGGTGGAGGTTTTGTAGGTACAAGCGCAGGCAATGTAGGCGCAGCCGTGAGCATTGTAGGCGTAGGTACGGGCTTTGTAAGCCAGGCACGAGGTTTTTGGGCATAGGTGCAGGCCTTGTGGGTGCAGACGTGGCTTTGTAGGTGCAAGCGCGGGCTTTGGAGGAGCACGAGCATGCTGTGTAGGTGCAGGCAGACTTTGTAGGCGCAAGAGCGGGATTTGTAGGTACAGGCACGGGGTTTACAGGCGCATGGACAGGCTTGGTTTGCGCAACCATGGGCTTTTTAGGCGTAGGCCCGGTGTTTGTAGGCACAGGCAAGGGCTTTGTAGGTGGAGGTATGGGCTTTGTAGGTGCAGGCACGTGCTTTGTAGACGTAGGCATGGGCTTTGTAGGCGTAGGCGCGGGCTTTGTAGGCACAGGCGCGTGCTTAGTAGGTGCAGACGCGGGCTTTGTAGGCCCAAGCGCAGGCTTTGTAGGCGCATGCATAGGTATTGTAGGCATAGGCGTTGGCTTTGCAGGCGCAAGTGCGAGATTTGTAGCCATCGGCGTAGGCTTTGTAAGCACAAGCATGGGCTTTGTAGGTGCAGGAGCGGGCTTTGTAGGCGTAGGCACAGGCATTGTGGGCACAGGCACGGGCTTTGTAGGTGCAGGCGCGGGCTTTCAAGGCGCAGGCGTGCACTTTGTTGGCGCAGGTGTTGGCTTTGCTTCCATAGCTGCGGGCTTTGTAGGCAAAGGTGCTGGCTTTGTAGGTGTAGGCGCGGGCTTTGTAGGCACAGGCGTGGACTTTGTAGGTGCACGCGCGGGCTTAGAAGGTGCAGGCACGCGCTTTGTAGGCCCATGCACTGGCTTTCAAGGCGTAGGCCTGTGCTTTATTGGTGCAGGCATGGACTTTGTATGCGCAGGCGCAGGCTTTGTTGGCGCAAGCACTGGCTTTGTAGGCATAGGCACAGGATTTGTAGGCGTAGGCACGGGGTTCATACACACAGGTGCGGGCTTTGCAGGCGCAGGCGTGGGCTTTGTAGGTGCAAGTACGGGCTTTGTAGGCGCAGGTGCAGGCAATGTTGGCGCAGGCACAAGCTTTCTTGGCGCAGGCGCAGGCTTTTTTAGGTACAAGCATGTGCTTTACAAGCGTAGGTATGGGCTTTGTAGGTGCAGCCATGGGCTTTGTAGGCGCAGAAACGGGCTTTGTAGGCGTAGGCGCTGGCTTTGTAGGTGCAGGCGCGGGCTTTACAGGCACAGAAGTGGGCTTTGGATGCATAGGCGGAAGCTTTGTAGGCGCAGGCACAGGCTTTCTAGGTGCAGGTGCGGGCTTTGTATGCGCAGGGGCAGGCTTTATTGGTGCAGGCGCAAGCTTTGTAGGCGCAGGCACGGGCTTTATTGGCCCAGGAGCAGGCTTTGTAGGCACAGTTGCGGGCTTTGTACGCGCAGGAACGGGCTTTGAAGGGGCAGGCGTAGGCTTTGTAGGTGCAGACGTGGGCTTTGTAGGCACAGGCGTGGCCTTTGTAGGCGCAGGTTCGGGCTTTGTAGGCGCAAGTGCAGGCTTTGTAGTTGCAGGCACGGGCTTTGTAGGTGTAGGTGCTTGCTTTGTAGACACAGGCGTGGGCTTTGTAGGCGTGGGATTTGTAGGCGTGGGCTTTGTAGGCGTAGGCACTAGCTTTGTAGGTGCAAGCGCCGGCTTTTTAGGTGCAGGTGCGGGCTTTTTACACATTGGCGTGGGCTTCGTATGCAAAGGCATGGGCTTTGTAGGTGCAGGTGCGGGCTCTACATGTGAAAGCGTGGGATTTCTAGGCGTAGGCGCGGGATTTGTAGGCTTAGGCATTGGCTTTGTAGGTGCATGCACTGGCTTTGTAGGCACAGGCACACGCTTTCAAGGTGCAGGCGCTGGCTTAGTAGGTGCTACATGGGCTTTTTAGGGTAGGTGCGGGCTTTGTAGGCACATGTGTGGGCTTTGTAGGCACGAGCGCGTGATTTGTAGGCACAGGCACAGTCTTTGAAGGCACAGGCATGGGCTTTTTACGTGCACGCATGGGCTTTGTAGGTGCAAGCGCGAACTGTATAGGCACAGGCGTGGATTTTGCAGGCGCACACGCAGGCTTTGTAAGTGCAGGCTTGGGCTTTGTGAGCGGAGGCGTGAGCTATGTAGGTACAAGCGCGGGCTTTCTAGGCGTGGGCACAGGCTTTGTAGGCGCAGGCGTGGGCTTCGTAGGCACAGGTGCGGGCTTCGTAGACGCATACGTGGGATTTGAAGTTTCACGCACAGGATTTTCAGGTGTAGGAGCGCGCTTTGTACATTTAGGCATGGGCTTTGTAGGCACAGGCAGGGGCACAGGCGTAGGCTTTGAAGGCACTGGCGCAAGCTTTTTAGGTGCAGGCGTAGGCCTTGTAGGTATAGGCGCAGGCTTTGTAGGCATGGGTGCAGGCTTTGTAAGCGCAGGCACGGGTCTTGCAGTCACAGGCGCGGGCCTTGCAGGCATAGGCGCTGGATTTGTATGCACAGGCAAAGGCTTTGGAGGTGCAGATGTTGGCAATGTAGGCGCAGACGCGGGCATTGTACGCCTAGGCAAGGGCTTTGTAAGCTAGGCACAAGCATTGTAGGTGGAGGCGTGGGCGCAGGCGTGGCTTTCTAGGCGCTGGGACGGGCTTTGTTGGCACAGGTGGGAGCTTTGCAGGCATAGGCACGGGCGTTTTAGGCAAAGGCGCGGGCTTTGTAGGCGCAAGTGTGGGTTTTGAAGGTGCAGGAGCAGGCTTTGTAGGTATAGGTATGGGCTTTGAAGGTGCAGGCGCGGGCTTTATAGGTGTAGGCGCGGGCTTTGCATGCGCATGGGCAGGCTTTGTTTGCACAAGCGTGGGCTTTAAAGGGGCAAGCACGGGCTTTGTAGGTGCAAGCGAGGGCTTTGTAGGCGTAGGCACGGGCTTTGTAGGCACAGGCGCGGGCTTTGTAGGCACAGGTACGGGCTTTTCACGCACAAGCGTGGGCTTTGTAGGTGCAGGCGCGGGCTTTGTAGGCATAGGCACGAGCTTTGTAGGCGCGGGCGTGGGCAAAGCAGGCATAGGCACTAGCTTTGCACTTAAAGACGCGGGCTTTGCAGGTGCAGGCGCGATCTTTGTAGGCACCAGCGCTGGCTTTGTAGGTGCAAGCGTAGGATTTGTAGGTTGGGAGCGGGCTTCGTAGGCGCACGCGTGGCCTTTGTTGGCGCCGGCGCGGGCTTTGTAGGCGCAAGCGCAGGCTTTCAAGGCAAAGGCATGCGCATTGTTGGTGCACACGTGGACCTTTTTCCCATAGGCGCAGGCTTTGTAGGCAAAGGCGCTGGCTTTGCAGGCGTAAGCGCGGGCTTTTTAGGTGCAAGCGCGGGCTTTTCTAAGTGCACGCGCGGACTTTGTAGGCACAGGCACCGGCTTTGTTGGTGCATGCACGGGCTTTTAAGGTGCAGGCGTGCACTTTGTTGGTGTAGGTGTGGAGTTTGTATGCGCATGCGTGGGCTTTGTCGGCGTAGGCTTTGTACGTGCAGGTGCGGGACGCTGGTGCGGGCTTCGTAGGTGCACACTCGTGCTTTTGTAGCTACTGGCATGGACTTTGTAGGTACACGTGTGGGCTTTGTAGGCGTAGGCATGGGCCTTGTAGACGCTGACACGGGCTTTGTAGGCGCAGTTGCAGGCATTATAGGGGAAGGCGTGGGCTTTGCAGGCGCAGGCGCGGGGTTTGCAAGCGCAGGCGCGGGCTTTGTATGTGCGGACAGAGGCTCTCTAGGCGCAGGCTCAGGCGCAGGCTTTGCAGGTGCATGTGGGGTCTTTGTATGCGCAGGCACAGGTTTTTTGGTGCAAGCGCGGGATTTTTAGGCACAGGCGCGGGCTTTGTTGGCGCATGCGTGGGCTTTGTAGGCGCTGGCGCAGGCTTTCTAGCCGCAGGCACTGGCTTTGAAGGGGCAGGCGTGGGCTAGGCGCAGGCACTGGCTTTGTAGGCGCAGGCGCAGCCTTTGTAGGTGTAGGCGCAGGCATTGTAGGCGCAAGGGCTAGCTTTGTAGGCACTTGCGTGGGCCTTGTAGGCACAGGCACGGGTTTTGTAGGTGCAGGTGCGGGCTTTGCAGGTGCAGGCACGGGCTTAGTAGGTTCAGGTGCGGGCTTTACAGACGGAGGTGCGGACTTTGCATGTACAGGTGCGGGCTTTGTATGCAAAGGCACGGGCTTTGTATGCAAAAATGCGGGCTTTATGAGTGAAGTTGCAGGGTTTGTAGGCGTAAAGGCAGGCGTTTTAGGTGCAGGCGTAGGTGTTGTAGGCACAGGCGCAATTGTTACAGGCGCAAGTGTGGGCATTGTACATGCAAGTGCGTGCATTGCAGGTGCAGGCACAGGCTTTGTAGGTGCAAGTGCAGGCTTTGTAGGCATAGGCCCGGGCTTTGTAGGTCCAGATGCGGCCTTTGTAGGAGCAGGTGCGGGATTTGAAGGCGCAGGCTCTGGCTTTGTAGGTGCTAGCGTGGGTTTTGTAGGCGCAAGCACGGGCGTTGTATGTGCAGGCACAGGCTTTACATGCATAAGTGCGGGCTTTGTAGGTGCAGGCGCGGGATTTGTAGGCACAAGCGTGGGCTTTGTAGGTACAGGCACGGGCTTTGTAGGCGCAAGCGCAGGCTTTGTAGGTGGAGGCACAAGCTTTGTAGGTGCAGAGGTGAGTTTTGGAGGCGCAGTTGCGTGCTTTGTAGACGCAGGTGCAGGCGTGGGCTTTGTAGGCGCAGGCGGGGACTTTGTAGGCACAGGCTCGGGCTTTATCGGCACAGGCAGAGGCTTTGTTGGCGCAGTCAGAGGCTGTGTAGGCACAGGCTCGGACATTGTAGGCGCAGGCACCGGCTTTCTAGGCGTAGGGGAGGGCTTGGTAAGCACAGGCGCGGGCTTTGTAGGTAAAGGCGCGGGCTTTTCAGGCGCAAGCTTTGTAGGCGTAGGCACGGGCTTTGTAGGCACAGGCGCTGGCTTTGGGGGAGGTGAAAGGTTATCTTAATGTGGAGTCCCATTAAGTCCTGAATGGTGAATTCATGGGTGTGTCTGTGAGAAGACATGAGGGAGGCACCGTCAGATTGAACTCTTCTCAAGAAAGCATTGATGTTGATTGAAGTGAAGTCTTCTGGAGGGCCCCAGGTCGCGGCCGGGAGATGATTTTGATTGTGCGGTTTAAGTCCTCTCCTGCTTGAATATTAATCATTATTTGATTTTCTGCAACCAGGAAAGAGCATAATCATGTTATTTAGACTGTAATCCAACTCCCACCTATTTCCTTGGTAATTCGGATAGAAGTTAAGTACTACTTTCAGAACGCCTACGAAAGTAAAACCTTTATTTTACTTAGCACTTCAGCACCAATTTAGCATTTCCTATTGCAAATTAGTTGGATGATTGAAAATTTGAAGTCAGTTACACATGCATGGAAGAACCCATGTGCCACTAGAGACCATTTCCAACAAATTTCACTGTACCTTTCAAGTCAACATATACATGACGGGAATTTGCCTCAATCCAGAAGTTTTCAGGACGTTCAAAACCTTCCCACGTGTCTAACACAAGTGGAAATGACAGTGAATCACACTCTCCATGGTACAAATTTCCCTTCCTGTGTCATGTGTGTTCTGAAAGTGAGAGAGTCAGCCATGCATGAGGGATCAGGTCTGGGTTCTAAAATTGGTCCCAAATCTGCTTCCTTCTGGTTGTTGAATTTTCACGTCACTTTTTTCGACATTTCTTGACATTTTCCAAAACTCTGGGAAAGGAACATGGCAAGTCAGAGCAGTTGGAAAGGCTTACAGCAATGCGTTGGCATGAAATCCCGGCACTGGGTACACGGCATGCCAAGGTTATGATGACATGCTTGCCCACGTGTTGACTTTGGTGTATGGCACAAACGTGGTGCTTCCCCCCCTTCTGCCACAACATATAGTCACCTTGAGTAACAGAGGCCGGTAATGGCCAAAATCACCATCAATGAGATGGTTGACGCCTTAGAGGTTGTCATTAGATACCCAGCTGTTGTGGACGGCGCCGTAGCCAGGCCACTTGACAAGATACAATGTGACTTCTCCTTGACATTGGTTCCAAAAGATGTCCTCAATGTTGGACTCCATATCCTTCTTTGTAATGAAAATTTTAGTAGGGGAACCTCCTATCCAGAGGCATTCCCATCAAGGTCACGAAAGGGCTTGATTTGAATGAATGTGGAAGAGGAGGTGAATTGCAAAAGTCTATCGGAGGCACAGTTTGGCGAGGAGAGGTGTGCATATTTCCTCTCTTTCAAAGAGACCAAATCAATTGGGCTTGATATTTATGCAGTCCTCTTCATGTTTTTTTGTGTTCAAACTTCTCTTCATGACACATTCACTTGCGCTGTACTGGATGACGGAGTAACAAGTGTTGGCTACATGCTTCACCGCAGCCTAGGTCTAAGTCAAGTTTTGTGGACTCTCATGGTAAAATTTGTGTAAGTTCCACCGTTGGACATGGACGTGGAGGATGCTGATAGAACTCTGCAGCACAATAGGGGTCACTTGTATCTCGTCATTGACAACATCAAATGGAATTTTGCTGGATGTGATTGACGTCGTTGAGCTGTAAGCGGAAGTCTGCATTTGGTAGCTTGACCACCCACTCATTGTTCATGCATCTCGCAAGAATTCGGTGAAATGTGTTTTGAGTCTCTGATTGGTATGCTCAGTGTAACCGTCAGTCTTGGAAAAAAATATACACAAAGGTGCACACTGATGCTGAAGTGCAGAACCTAAGGAAGATTTGATATCTCAAAAGAATATCCTCAAGAGAAATAAAAATGTCAGCACTGGGGACTAGTATCACAATGTTGTGTAGTATTCCTCTTTGTCACTTGGTCTTCATATCATTGGGGGTGGGGGTAGCTATCAGGTGTACTCTTCTCACTCTTCACAATGCTGAGAAGAGTACACTGGGGATTGTGAAAATGTACACATGCATAGGGCTGCTGTAATGTGTACCTGCACATTGCGTATGCACTATGCAAATGAAAGTGTACACCTCTGCACTGCAGAAAGAGATGCAGAAAAATGCACTTCTCCCCCATTGAATACTGCACAAACAGACTACAGATGCCCAGATGCAAGGGCAGAACACAATCACACACACATTTCTTTTTCCCATCACTCATGCTGAATGCAAGTGTAAAAGAAAAAAAGGTGTGGACTATGCAACGATGCATGCCTGAGATGAACCTGCTCCAACACAAGATACATTAATCATGTGTTCGCAAGAGAACACAAGATACATGAATCATGTGTTCGCAAGAGAACACAAGATACATGAATCATGTGTTCGCAAGAGAACACAAGATACATGAATCATGTGTTTGCAAGAGAACACAAGATACATGAATCATGT
>SZWC01011143.1:44649-65544 GCA_023375785.1 Penium margaritaceum | reverse complement strand
CCCGCCTCTCCAAGCGCTTCCAGCCTGCGCCTCACATGGACCCTCACCTATTGCCGCGGCAAACACTGCCACCGGCCTCCGCCCGCTGCTCATCACCTCCTCTACTCCTCCCTGCATCCGCTTTTCCCCATCTCCCCCTCTGCCACTCCTCTTCCAGCCTCCTCCCCTTCTCTCCCCCTCGCACACCCTTTCCGCATCGCCCCTCTTGTGACACGGCCTGCTTAGCGGATTATTGCACGGCGCCCACGCGCCTCTGGCGATGCCGCGGCTTGGCAGTAGCGGAACAGTTCCACGGACCGCCCAGTCCATCGGAGAGGGACAGGAGGCCATCATTTGTGCGGTCCGAGCGGAAGGGTGCCAAGTTGGCACCCTTCCGGTGGACGAAGGTTGGCACTGCCAACCTCTGTCCGCCGCCTTTGGCGGCCCCCCCGCGACAAGAGACAATCCGCGATAGTGCCGTGGGTTTCGTCGTGTTGCTTCTTACCGGAGTCAATGTAGCCGCGCCGCTCTCGAGTGACTTTAGTCGATTGCGTTGGCTATCTCTAATAGGCCGTCAACCATGGACACCACAGCGAACTTGTCGACGGCCGTCGATGTCCACTTTGGCTCCGGCATCTGTCCGGCCGACCATGAGCGCTTTCTGAGTTAGATAACCAGCCGCACTCGCTTCCCGCGCCTATTTTGTCCTGTAGCGGATTTCTTGGGCGAAGATGGACAATGGGGCGACGTCGGGGAAATGAATCCCGCCGTCAAGACAAAGATTTTCACGTCCCCGGCTGGAGTCACAATGGAGATGATGGGAAACTTTATTATGAGAGAAGACTGTAAAACGTAGACTTTTCTCAGTTCATACATATGATAAATTTATTTTTAATATCTATAATACTATTCATGGGTAATATTTTCTGCCATGCGTTGGTTCTTGCCAACCACATCGCAATGAGTGAATGTCATGCTACCAAGTGCCACGTTCCAACTACGGCTCAATGACATCTATTGCATCCTGAAAATAACCTTTCAAAATTTTCAATGGAAACGTAACAAGTACCTATCACGGTATAGAGTTCCAGTAACATCCTCAATTCTTCAATTAAATGCTGAGACTTTACAACATTTCCCATGACTTCACAAAACCAGTCGAAGACCTAGGTAGCCATGAAGCGTGTAGCCAAAAATTATCACTCTGGCATCCAAATCAACACAAGTGAAGAGAAAACTGGAATTCAACTATGTTGAGAGGATCGCGCAAAGACCAAGCCCAAAATTCACGATATCTTTGTGATAAGGGAGATATGCACAAACCTTACCACCAAACTGTACCTCCCATAGAATTTGGCAATCCACCTTTTCTTTCACGTGAACCAAATCAAGCAGTGGCGTGACCAGATGTAAGACGCTCCTGTCAACCTCTACAGTTCACTCTGACCACTCGACCGTGTCCATGCCCGTGCAGATCCTTGATGCGGGCCCATGTGGTACCGGTGCGTCGTCTGGTGGTGGACTACCAGCATGGAGCAGACCGACGACCGTCCCAGAGCTCTGGACGCTGCCTGGGACCTCTCGCAGTTTTTTGGCAGCACGAAGGAGTTGATCTTTGGACTCGCCGTGGGCCGGTCCACCAATAAACTCAACATTTGCTATCCTGTTAAACCAATATTTCTCACCTTTAACAGTATCTCTTATCCTAAACTGGCGTTCATAAGATTTGCAAATTACAATAATAATATTAATTTACGAATACGCCACCTAATCTTCTATCTTACCTCCATGCACAACTTTCCATCCGTATCTCTAAGCCCAAGGTTAAGTTCAAAAGGAATAAACTGTGTGCTGTATACACAACACCAATCAAAATTTGATATTTAATATTCAACCTTGGTATTATTCATGATAGATCTTGCAATTGTTGCTGTCTACTGTCTCACGACAGAGCAATTATTCACATAAACATACTTGTTTTTGCTCCTGCAGCTGGGGTAGCAGCCAAGCGGAAGCTGATGCGGAGCTTCCGCGCAGCTTTCGCGCGGCTGCCGCGGAGCAGCCGCCGAACAGCCGCGAGAATTGTAAAAAAAAAAAAAAAGCAGTGTTGATGTCAGCATTTTCCTTGCTAGCGTCATCAGGTCTGTGCTCATGTCAACAAACCCCTGCTGACGTCAACACCTGCCTTCGTCAAATTTTGGGTTCGGAAAGTCAAAAATTGGTAACGTTTCCACTCCTCCAGTAGCGGTGACAGTTGTGAAATCCAACCGATTTTGACATCCCAGTCCATATTGAGCGCCGACATGGCTCCGACCCGTGACCAAGGCAAAGGACCACTAAATCCCTCCTCGTCCTCTGGGGTCATGAGCCAACAATTGCAGGCCATTGCGGACCTGCGGAGTCAGCAAGATGAGATACATCGTCAGCAGCAGCAGAGGACTGACACCATCCGTGCACTAATTAATCTTATTCGTGGTCAGACCACGGCTCCACATCAGACATCCGAGGGAGTCGGCGATGCCATACCTTGTGTGCAACAGTCAGCATCTACACCGAGGAGAGCCCGAGGATAGGACCCGACACTTTTAGATCCTTCGGATGAGGACCTTGGCAGGCCACGAATGGAGGATGTCACCCATGAGAGGAAGGTTCACGAGCTACAGGAGCGTCTCGGCCAGCTTCAGACGCATTCCCGTTCCCTGTTCCCGGAGATCCGATTCTCGCGTGATCCCTACATCGGGAATTTCCTCCTCTTGCTGTCTTCCCCATCCCTCGTCCTTCTCAGCCTGTGGTTGCTTTCCCCACGGAGCGGCAACCCAAGGACTTCGAGACACCGCCTCCCCGCTATGTCAGCTAGGAATGCTTTGACTGCTAAGAAACTATCTTCCTAGTCTGGGCCACTTCAAAGGGGATGTGGCCCTTCTACCGGATTCCGTATTAGGTTACGGACCATGCTCAGGTGCTGACAGCGGCTCGGGCGATGCGCAGACCCCTTTACGCCATGCCGAGCAAGATTTTCGTAGACTTTCGCCCTTTCCTTGGAGAGGCCGGCACGGGCGTGGGTGCTGATCCACGTGGAGGCTGGGACCTAGCACTGTTCTTACTTGCTGCATAGATGCACGCCACCGGCACAGCTCACATTCACGCTTTCCACACCCTTCGTCAAGGACCTGCCAAGTCCGCAGCTGATCACTAGCGATGTACCATATGCATCTACACGCGCCTTCGGACTTCAGGGGGTACACAGCTCTGGGCGCTTTGCACGCCCATGATCGAAGTCCGTCTTGAGCACACATACATATTTTTGGGGTGTAGCGACACTGTGCTTGAGCCCTTCTCCACCTCTCTTTAGCTTCTTCCTTGGGAGCATGAGCTCTTCCTCCAGGTGACCTCCACCCTCGAGGCAGCCGTTGTCCATCTGGAGAGTTCCCTTGCTCCAGCGATCATCGCGTCGCCTCTGAACCCCTTTTTGCAGACCAATTCTCCATCCTCTAGCACATCCTCCTCTTCCCTTTCCACCCCGGCTATCCCGAGTCGGATGCAGGGTGTGACAACCGCTGCACAGGGGAAGATGGGTAAGAAAAGACGTGGTTTGGGCCAGTAGCACTCACAGTAGCAATAGTCATTGCGCGGTAACAAGGACGTACTGTCCACTACTACAACTGTGGCGATGCTTATCGCTACACCGAGTGCAAGCAGCCGCTCGAATGGGCGCAGATCACTTGCGGTCTTGAGATTGCACATGCGTAGTGGGCTGCGTCAAGCAGCATAGGCTTTGGTCGCGCGGCGACCACGATTGCAACAGTTCCCGCTTCCCCACCGGTGAGCAGTGGCAATCCGGACCCGCGTGACCGCACCATACCCGAGCTCCGTCACCTTTTGGCGCTTCGCTTTCAGGGAGGTGCGAGTGTATTGTCATAGCGAGGTGGTTCATAGATTATTTGTTTGTCCGTTCATTTTGCTCGTGATGACTCGTGTGGGGGAGCACAGCTGGCATGTGATGATGATGGGCCTAACAGTACCGATTTGATTCATGAGTCTCACCTCTGTGCCCTTCGTCGTTCCTCCTCATCCATTGCTCTGCGCCCATCTAAGGTCGAGTATCCCATTGCCCATTGTGGAGTGACGTCCTCCGGTCGTGGTTCCGGAAGCACTTGGATCATCGATTCTGATGCCACTCATCGCATGACCTATCATCGTAGTGACTTTGTTGTACTCGGTCCTGTTGCTTCTGTTTGCTCTGTTCGCACATGGTCTGGTCAGTCCTTGCCGGTCTAGGGTGTTGGGGTTGTACATTCGATGGTCCATCTGGCCCCCTGTATCATTGTGAGGTGCTCTTTGTACATGACCTTGAGCTCTGCTTGGTTGCTGTGTGCGCCTGCACACTGATGAGACTCTTTGTTGAGCACACTGTAGACTTAACGACTGTGAAAGCTATTGATACTCACACTTTTGTCCTTCGTGCTTCTGGTATGGATGATCAGTATCGTGTGACTCGGATTTCTTCTTCTTCTTGGTCCCCATCTCCTCCTGCTCATGCGTTTGTCACTGGTTTTCTGTGTGCTGAGCGCCAGCGACTGCTGCATCGTCGCCTGTGTCATGTGGGCTCCAACACTGTGTTGAGGCTCATTCAAAGACAGCCCGCACTCGGTCTTGACGCGGCTTCTTTCGAGAAGCCGCCCAAGACTGATTTTCTATACTGCGCTCAGGGTAAGATGAATCGTTACACCTATCCTGACTCGCCTTCTCGTGCACTTCGCCCTCTTGAGTTTGTCCACTCAGATCTTCTCAGTCCTCTTCCTACTGAGTTGCTGTGCGGTCAGGGCCGATTCGTCATGACTGTGACTGATGACTTCAACCAGATGAGGTGGGTCTATAGCCTGCACCAGAGGAGTGAAACCGCTGTTGCGGTTCGCCTCTAGCTAGTGATGGCTGAGCGTAAGTCCCGCCACACACGGCATACCTTCTCTTCAGATCGCAGCGGCAAGTTTGTTGGCGAGATGGGAAGTTGCTTCGCCGAGCACAAGGTTTTTCACTAGGTCTTTGCTCTTGCTACTCCTCAGCAAAATGGTGTCTCTCAGCGCTGGAACCGCACCATGGTCCTATCTCGACCCTACTCTTGCTTCCCCACCCAATTATGTGTCCCCCATCATTTCACCAGTATCTCCTTGCATTGCATCACCTGCCCCTTTGCCTTAATCCTCAGCATACGTGGTTGTGCATACCTCTGAGGTGAGCCCCTCGAGCCCAGGTGGCTTGCGTGAGCCCGACGGTCGCCTTCAACCATGTCTCAGAGTCCTGCGAGTGTCAGGTGTAGCACGCAGGCGCTCCACACGCAACATTGCGAGTGGTGATCCTGACACTAAGGCCCTGAGCCTGAGTGTCTTCACTCATCACACATAGGTACATCCAGCGTGTCCTGTAGGGCACGATCTTGTCACTCGCAAGTTTCATATCGCTTGTGCTTCAGCAATAGACCTTGTGGTCTTCACGCCCAGCACTGAGGCGTGTGCACTTGCCACTCAGAGCTCTCCTTCTATGGTGCCTGATCCGGGCACACTGGGGGAAGCTCTCTCACCAGAGGATGCAGACGCCTGGCATGCTGCCTGCGAGGATGAGCTTCACGCCATCCGAGAGCACAGAGTTTACGAGCTAGTCGACCTTCCACCTGAGAGGAAGGCTACTCAGGTCAAGAGGGTCTTTCGTAAGAAAGTGAAGCTAGAAGGCTCACTGGAATGCCACAAGGCTCACCTGGTCGTCAAGGGGAACTCTCATATTGAGAACATCGATTACACTGACACCTTTACACGTGTCGGCTGCATGACCTCAGCTCACGCTCTGTTTGGTGTAGTGGCTCAACATGACTGGGAACTACACTGCATGGATGAGACAATGTGTTTCTCCATGGCTCTCTCGATGAGGAGATTTAAGTGGCTCAGCAACCAGGCTTTGAGGACGGTGACAAAGTATGGCACTTGCGCAAGTCCTTATACGGCCTCAAGCAGTCTCCTCGGTGTTAGAACTAGGAGATCACTGACAACCTAACTCGTGCGGGATATGTACAAAGCGAGACACATCCCTCTCTTTTCATTCGACGGACGCCTGAGCGGTTCACCGCCATCCTGGTCTATGTGGATGAAATTCTGATCGCATCTCCTTCCATCGAGGCCGTGAAGGAGGCCGAGGCAATCCTCCAGACTGCCTATAGGATGAAGGATCTTGGTCTTGCAGCCGTGTTTCTTTGCATGGAGATCATTCGAGACCGGTGACGGCGAAAACTTGTGTTGCGTCAGGCTTGATATGCACGTGTTGTGGGGGAGCGCTTTAGTGACCTCCTTGGCACAGTGCCCACGGCCTCCATACCTCTCACACCTGATGGGCAGGATGCCCTATAGGTGGACGTTCCCACACAGCTGGGGGAGACAGTGCATGTGACCTTGTACCTCCATCTCATCGGATCTCTGATGTACCTGGCCACCACCACATGCCTCGACATCACCTTTGTCGTCAACCTACTTGCACAGTTTTTGAAGGCCCCACGTATTAGAGCCCTTCATGCGGCTATGCAAGTGGTACGGTACGTGGTCTCCACAGCATACCTCGGACTCTGCTTTCATAGGTAGTGTTTGGTGGTTATTGACGCCTACACCGACAGCGACTGGGCCTAGAGTCCATATGGACGCAGTCGCACCGGTTACGTGTCCCTGCTCGGTGGTACCGCTCTGTCCTGGAACCAGCAGGAAGCGGGGCTGCATTGCACATAGTTTGTTGGAGGCAAAGTATGTTGCTCTAGGTGCAGGGACTGCTGAGGCAGTGTGGCTTCAGCGCCTCTTCCTTGAGTTGGGTCAGTGAGTACCCGCCATTGTGCTTCACTGCAACAACCAGAGTGATCTTGCCATTGCTGGGAATTTTGGTGTCTTTCACGCTCGCACAAAGCACATTGCAGTTGAGAATCACTTTGTGCGTGATCTGGTGGAGCGACACGTGATCTATGTCAAATGGGTTGGCAATTACATGCAGCGTGCTAACTTCTTGACCAAGGGAATGGCACACGGGAAGTTTTTGGTGGCCATTCATTTTGTTAGGTGTTGCCCCTTGCCTGAGAATGGTTGAGTGCGGAGCATGTCTATGTTAGTGTCACGAATGTTTCTGCACTTGTTCTTGTACTCGTTTTCAGTACTGCACGTGTATGGAAACGCGTACCATCAGATCATCGGGGAGTGTTGTGATTTGTGACATTCCTGTCAACCTGTACAGTTTACTGTAACGACTCGGCCGTGTCCATGCCCTTGTGGATCCGTGATGCGGATCTTGGAGGTTCCGATGCGTCATCTGGTAGTGAACTACCAGCATGGAGCTGACCTACGACCGTCCCAGAGCTGTGGACATTGTTTGGGACCTCTTGCAATTTTTCTGCAGCACGTAGGAGTTTATCGGTGGACTGGCCATGGGCTTGATTTGCATGTTTTTGCATTTTGTGTCCACCGTTTGATGCCAGATGCATGCATGTGACCAGTCATAGCCTCCAGCTTGTGATTCTGCATGTTTAGGTTTAGACGGCGTAGCGTTTTGGCATGTCTACGTTGAGTTGCGGCCAATACAGTGTTTTTTGGGCCGGCTTTAGGACAGATCTTCTCCTGCCGCGTGCGACACCCGCCGTGCGCTGCGGCAGGAACTTATGCCATGGATCTGTCATTTGTCATCTTTCTCTGCAAATGCTATTGAGGCATTATGACACTTTGCCTTGTGTCCCCTAGCCAGACCCTTGCCGTTGTGTGCACGAATTGTGACTGTCGTCACCGTCTGACCAGGCACTGACGCCTCCTCATCGGCTGTGTCGCTAGGAAGCTTCCACGCATCGTCTCAGATGAAAGATTTTTTTGATGGCTGGTGTCATATGTGTTATTGGGCATGAGGGCATGGGGTAAATCATGGATGAATTCTTCAAGCCAATGGCAAAGCAAAGTCAAATTGATCTTGTCAAAAGGCCAGGCTACGTCACTGTGCACAATATATTTTACAATCTTTTAAACCTCATTGATCTCATTCACAATGATTTTCACATATACTGGCCATCGTTGCATAAGGTGAAAAATTGTTGCAGCAAAAAAAGCGTGAAGCGCCATGTTTATGACATTCATAAGACATGTGGACAAATGATTTCATTATAACCATGGCAAGCCATGTACCCAATGTCAGTGTTTGATGCCAACACGTTGTTCCAAGTTTTGACAATTGCTCTAACATGCCATGTTCCATTGCCAGAGTTTTGATAACATGAACCATCTTTCAAAAGTATTGAGAGAAGTGATGTGAACCTTTATCAACTAGAAGGGAGCAGTCTTGATATAAATTCACAATCTCAATGACTTACGTTTTTTCCACTCTTGAATTGTTGCCTCTTTTGTATGCAATTCATACATGAATAAGGGGGGAGATTCATGTTATCCAGAGTGTGAATTGCTATCATTTCCACTTGTGTAAAACTTGTGGCAGGATTTTCAATGTCTTGAACTTTCTGACTTGCATCGGTTGCAATCATTGAGGCAAAGTTCCACCATGGATTTGATTACATAAAGGGGATAATGAATAGCATTTGCAGATTATCTCCGTTGGCATATGGGTTGTTCAATGTACGTACAGCTGATTTTTAAACATTTATCCCCTTTTTTTCCCCAACTAATCTGCACATTGTAATCCTGCATATTACATCCTTGACAAAAACAAGTCCCTAAACTATGCATGTTGCCATTGATTTCCTTACATTCATTCCCTTCCACACGATGTCCTATGAGTTTTTATGTCAATGTATTCATGGATTCTTTGCCAATTTCCAAGACCCCAACGTTCCTTGTTAGAAGGTGCTGACAGGTTCCATTTCTTAGTATGAGTGTTGAAAAAAGCATCAACAACCATATTGACCTTTTGATAATGTTCAGTAAACGTTTCATCAATGTTAGAATTCTATTGAGAAACACCTTGAAATTCTCAACCCCCTCCAATTTTTTGGTGGTATCACACCAAACAAAACTTCTGAAAAATCATAATGGACAGTGACACTGCCCCCGACCAACTGCGCTTCTGATATGAGAAGGGCATCAAGGGCAGAAAATCATGAGCAACTGCAACATTTCGCATCCTGGACGACCTGTGGCGCATTCTCGCAACACCGGATTGGGTCAATTTTATGACTTCAGGTGCCCAAACCAAAAGGGTACTACGATAACATGGAGAATCTCATTTTCATCCACCGGTTCAGGTTGGTGTGCTCCCAAACGTCGACCCTTCAAACAAACGAACTCCACAAATTCAAACTTTTAACGTGCATCTGTACGTGGCCATGGATCACGTACAGTGCTTAGATGTTTGCTGCCCACTTCCCACGCCCTTTTGGATCACTTGGGAGATGGGAAGCAAGCACCGAGCGGCTCGGGGAGGTGCTGCGCAATCATGACACAAATGTTGCATCCTCACACTTCGCCAGACATCTTGCTCACTCTTGCCACCTGCCATCATGAGATTCTATTCTTACGTAAATCTGAATAGCCTCACACGTGACGGGGCTTCCTTCGAGCATGACCGATAGTTTTAACTGCACAAGATGCTACATATGAAGCCGTGAATGTTGTCACCTCGGCTTCATCCAGGCCGTCCACCTAGAGAGTATTCTTCCCTCCTTTTGGTGGTTTGTGAGACACCGGCGGTACTCTCATCCGTCTCTTTGACCGTGAAGATATGGCTGCTGTCCTCTCAGAAAAGAATGCATGAAAGTAGGTTTTCCGCGTACAGAACCACAACACAACCTGTGCCATGCAATGACTCCTTGAACTGGTTGGGTGACGGACACCTGTCCTGAATTCACGGAGCCATGGTCGAAATGGTAACATGTACCAGGCGGTCAACCTGCTACGCAAGATTAATGGAGAATTGGGCGGCCTTTGCATCTACAAGCAGCTGGATCCATCTACGATTCATGGCTGGTACAGAAACAATTACCGTACTGTCCCTAACTTTCTTTCACTTTTTCAAACCGAGTTTAATGGTTTTTGCTTTCACCCAAGTAATGGCATTTTTTTATTTCCCAGGTGGTCGCCCATCTTTGTCTGGGAATATATATCCGGTACCCACTTTCGCCCATCGTTCAAGTCTAGGCGATCCGATTTCTTTCGAACACTCGAACTTCGCTTCACGAAGTTTGAGCGTTCGACGTCTGGACCTCGGTAGACGTCAGATTGCGTGTCGCAATCTGATGGCTGACCGTGAAATGTGGTCCAGCGCTTGACGTGACACGACACTGTGTCGCATCGAGCCCTCAAGTAACGCCTTCACCCTCGTGTGATGCACCGGGACCCCCACCCCCCACCCTCTCCCCTCCGGGGCATCGCGCGCTCCAAAATGCACATGTAAAATGACCCCAGGTTATTCTGCTAATTCTATGTAGAAGCACACTAGGCAGACTTTTCACAAACGGGCCAGGAATTTTAGGAGTAACCCTCAAATGAACCTGGGAATTCTTTAATATAACACATGGGCGAATGAAAATAATTAGTTTGCACGAAAGTGAGGGACAGTACGGTATGTTTCTTTACGCCAAAGTTTATGCCTTTCCTTATAAAAACGGAAGAAATCAAGGATCAAGGACTGACAAACAAACAGACGCGTGTGTACTACATACGGAAAAGCTACTTCAATCGTCATGTTGGCTTTGACCAGATCATCATGAAAAATCTCACAGAGATGCCAGAAGATGGGACCATCATAAATTTGGCCAATGTGCATGGCTTGCAGAATGCGCTGACTTCGGAGCACCATCCAGAAGAGCTGCCTGAAACTCGTGGAAGTGTGACTTTTCTGAGGTCGTGATTTTGTGATTTTGCCCGCAACAAGATGAAGTTGACATGCAAATGTGGCATCATTGTTGCACAGGATCTTCGTGAGCAATGTGAGGAACAAGTGATTGCCATGCACAAGCACATGGCTGCACTAATGGTGGTGAACAAGGTCCTTTTTGGGGGGGGGGGGGGGGGGGGGTCAATGGCGAACACTCCAGCAAGAAAGTCTACTTTCATAGAGCTTTATCACCCTTACCAGCTTCTGTTGTGTTTCCATGAAAGAAGCTCATGCATCTGAGTTTTGAACATGCAGCTGAATGCATGTAGGCGCCAGTTGGAGCGAGGGAGGTGTGTGCTTAAGTGCATGATGATAAGCGCCAAATCACGGAGCTCGTTGCGTCAACCATGACTGGTTCAATGCTCATGTCTTAGCTCATTTACACGGTTAAACCTGCTTAATGCCAACCAGACAACTTAGAATCCAGGGGCTGCAAACAGAGCACGACTTCCAAATCACGCTGATTGGCAACCATTGGGTAAAAAAACGGAAAACATGTGACTGAATCACGAATGTCGTGCATCCATGGTGCAGAAGGGAGTTTGCCATGGAGGACAAGGTCATCGTCAAGGAAAAAATGATTCTTCTACTCTACACATGGCGTCCGTGCACCTCGTAAGTCTTCCACATTTATTTCAAAATCCACTATCACTACATTCCTATGGTTTTTATTGCTGTTGGTTGCACGTCAAAAGCGCAACCCGTGGATGTGGGCCTATAGAGGCTGCTCAAGCCCCCCATTGAAACTTGTTACATTAACTGGCATGCAGCTGAAGTGCAAGCAAGCCTGGCTAGTGAGCAAAACGGAAAGGTTGACCTAGCCTTGGGTAGAATGTGCAATCTAGGCTTGACCCACGTATGGAAGTCATGGCTGAAGCTTAGTGCCAATGCAGGGCTAGTGAAGCATGCATGGGATGCATTCCTTTTCAACTGCTACTTTGAGAGTAGCTTCCGTGAGGTTACCGCGGAAGAAGCGGTCGCAACTGGAAGCACACTCTTTAATGTGAGCGTCTGGATTTAAATGTTATTCTCCCGGCAAAAGTGGTGCCGGTGTTGAAGTGGTCCTATCGCAATGCTCTTCCTAGTTTTTGTCCTCATTTTCTTCGTTTTTTTTTGGTCCATTGCAACGTGTGAACCCAATACTAAACAGAAAGGAAAAAAATCAACAAAGAACTAAGCAAAAAAAACATTTTTGGAATGCTTCTTACATGTATCTTGACTAAAGTAGCTTCAGTTTCTTTACGAAAGCATCGGAAAACATTTTCTCAGCCATCAGTACTATAGCTGGTGACCTCCAGTCCATGTTTCATACCGTGGCAGAGGGAAGTCCTAATCAACAAAGACCCCTAACAGGATGGAGATCAACCATGTTGACCAGGAACATGAACGGCTGTGCTGGAATTGCACGATGTCTGGCCGCATTTTGTGCAACAGTCAGAAGCGGCAGTAGTAGGTCTAAGAAGAGGAGGAGTTGTAGGAAAAAACTGAGGAGTTTGACTTGAGTAGACAACACTCAAGGGGAAGACAACACTCCAGGAGTAGACAACACTCAAGGAGTAGATAACACTTCAGGAGTAGAAAACACTCCAGGGGTAGACAACACTCCAGGAATAGACAACACTCCAGGGAAAAAAAACCATGTTAAGCAATTTCCAATCTGAACTGCTCTCAGTGCTCCAAGGGTAGAAGGATGACCAACTGGCGATATTGGTATTCATTCAACTACAGAGCTGCAAAAGCAAAGAAAATGATGCTGACATTACTAGATCAGGAACATCTCATAGTTTTATCGGTAAAGCTATTGCTGAAAACATGCGTTTGAAGATCAAACCAAGATCCTTTGGAGGAAAAAAAATCAATAGACACTTACAGATCCGACGAGTTCGCAAACAACTTTGACCGTAAACCGGAAAACAACAGAATGGAATGGTCTGGAGTTAGTACCCAACAAATGACCACAAACTCATCCTCTGGCATCATTTCCTATAACGGCACAATCCGCAAGTCCATTGGCCCAGGAGAGTGGTTTACATCAGCATTATTTGAAGGAAACTTCATGCAGTTTTAGTTGAGCGAGACAAGACACACCGACGGTCTCCGGAAGCAGCAGTGGGAGAAGAAGAACAGGAACTCAGTTGTAACATGATGCATGACGTCAATATCACTTGATGTTGCAAAGAGATGCATGCAACAAGGAGCTCATGCGTGGTTCATCCACGTGGAACCAAGAGGGAGGATCAAGACAATTGCAGCAGAAGCAATATAATCAACAGCCTCAACGACATCTAGGAAGTCCAAAGCCATTCCAAAGGCATTCACATCTATTGTCAACGAGTTTGAAAGGGTTGTTCTCAACGAAACTACATGGAGGTTTATCTCAAAAAAACAGTGTCAGTTTTTAGATAAACCTGAAGCTAGGGAGCAGAAAAAAGGCCAAGGACACCTATTGGATGAACGCCCACGATGTGACCAAGCTGAAAACACAGCATGATGAGATGCTTAATCAAGGCCATCTTTACCACCATACACTGCCACAATGCTTTTTACTTTTGAGATTCCTGGTGAATGTAAATGTGCGTGGACTGCAAGAAATTAAACGATGCTCATCACCAACAAATGCTTGCATATTTTTTTCACAGAACAACTCTTCAACCAACTGACACGCATGAGAACTTTGACCAAAATCAACTCACAAAGTGGCTATTGTCAGATTTGCACGTGTGATAATGATATCAAAGGACTTAACTATCCACCTGCTATACTCCCTTTGAGTTCAAATTCATGCCGTTTGACAATTGGAGTCACGAACATCCCGACAATAATAAAAATGACAATGGAAAACATTTTGAGGCCTTACCTTGAATGATTTGTCATTATCAACGACGTCCTTGTGTCTAGCAACCTCCAACAGGAGCACAATAGAAATCTCCAAAAAGTCCATGAATTCTCATAAAAAGAAAGATTATACGGAATTTAGTCCATATGTGAATTCGGTCACTATTTGATCGAATTTTCGGACAACATCATTGACGGCAGAAGATTCACAATGGACCCAAGGGAAGTGGAGGTGGTGGCTTATTCACAGACGCCTACCAGTGTGGGATTTCATAACTACTACCATCGTTTGATAGTGGATTAAGCAAGAGTGTTGTCGCCTCTCTACAATCTCATTTGTTAAGCAACCAATTGGAGTTGGGGAGATATGGAAACATATGCATTGATGTTTTTGAGAAATTCTCTCATTTTGGTGCCAGCCTTTAGATTGGGAAAGCCAATGGTGGACTACATCATGGCCACCGACTCATCTGATCAAGAAATTGGAGCCATTGTCCTCTAAGAAAACGGTGGTGTCGGTGGAACTTGTCGTGTACATGGCACAAATGTACTTGTGTTGGAGCTTCACTACATGGTGCACAAACTATGCTGGCAGTCGTGCACGTGATTACGATGTGTCCGTGACACTTCGAATGCTGACTATGTATTGTGTGCACAAATCACAATGCACTCAATTACCTCAAGACCTAACCAAATCTGATCAGTCAATGAACTTGATGGATGGAGTTTCTTGTGTCTAACTTCCATCGAGTATAGCCCAAAACGCTGAACCATGTGGACGCCCCAAGCTGTGATCTAATATAGTGGTTAAGATTAGGACATTACTTGCTGAATGAGACCCGTTCCTCATCTGGCAGCTCACAAAGGGTTACTCCATTTCGGCGGGTAAGACAAGACCAAGGTTTGGTTTGACAAATGATACCAGCAAAGGTTGTTTACTTGCGATGTCTTTGTGCCATCCAGGGATGACTTACAACGAATGTGATTGGAGGAGTTCCATGGCATTGGCCCAGGTAGACACTTCTGCGAGGACAAGAAACAATAGAAGAAAATGGTAAGTGGTAGGAAAAGATGCAAACCGATGGTGCCAACAATTGCAAGATGTGAAACGTGTGTCAACGCCATAAGTCGCAATGAACCAGAGCTTCGAGTTTGCCTCCACTGCTGCTTGTACAAAAGGAACCACGGTCGGATATCTCCATGGATTTTTGACATGTGTCTCCATCACGCTGGAAACGTTCAACGTAGTACTCGTGGTGGTTGACCATGTGAAGATGTCGCAAGTTATCCCAACAATGGCAATGGTCATCAAAGAGAATAACATAAATCTTCCTCCACCACGTCCTCTAACTACATTGCGCCCACTCATTGACTGAATATTTACTCGGACATTTTGGTGGGAGCTCATGACTGGCTATGGCTGTTCGATCCAGCTATCAATAGCTAGAAGTTTGCATCGAACGTGGAGGATTTTACAGCATCTAGGATGAGACGTGCAAGATACACGTAACAAATGAAGTGGGAATTAAGCAAGCTGTTGACAAGCATTGGATGGACAATGATATCTGCGCTGGTGGTCATGCCCTCCTCTACTCAACAAACAACAAGTTAGGAGGACAAGAGTGACCGATGTTCACACCAAAGTGGTTGGGGTTATTCATTATCAAAGAGATACGGAAAATATTTTTGCCAAACGTTGCCTTTGTTTTAGCATGGCCATCTGACCTGATGTTCCACAACACAAGACGTGAACACTACAAGGATCCTAACGCGTACTTCACGAGTAAGGATTTTTCTTTGCCTCCTCCTCTGAAAAAAGACGAGGGAACGTAGTACAAATTCAAAAAATAACCTTGGAATCTGAAGAACAAATTGACAAAGTATTCGATTCAATGGTAGCGGTATGACATATCTCATTACAAGTGACAACATATGACAACCTATGGGACTTCTACTATCAGACTAACGATTGTTTAAGTGAGCATGAACCTCCTTATGCTATTTAGAATATTAACCCCGATTTTTATAAACTTTTAATTGAAGCAACGTTGTTGCTGATGACAAATAACCCAAGTGTACCCTTTCCGCAAATTGTCATCTGCTCTGGAACGTCTACCTGTTTCCAACGTGTTACGCTGATCATACCACCTAAATGGCTCTGAAATACCAAGTGAAATCAAGAAATCAATCTCGTTGGCGTTGAAGAACCTCGAAAGAGAAAATAGGCGAGGATTTGAGTTGAGTCTTGATTATACGAATTCACTTGTCTTAGTTGCAAAAGAATTGAGAAAAATAATCAGAATGAGGGATGAAAATCATTTCACGCTGTTTCTTAAAAGAATACCTTGAATGAGAAGAACATGAATTTGCCGCGCCATGACCCTGGGTTTAGGGCTTTACCCTTGGGCCCCCCGGGTGGTCGCAGATGAGGTAGCCCTTTTTCTCAGCGGCCTAATTCCGTGATACCCACTGTTTCGACCTCCGAATTTTGTGCTGGCCACTTCTCGCACATTAATGACATGCTACTCACTTTCCATACACGATGCATCGGTACCCACTGTTTTCGCACTTCCACAAAAACATGCATGCCATACCCACTGTTGGGAAGAAATTCACGGTACACCGGTTTCTCGTGAATGCGTTTGTGAAGTGTGGGTATCCGGTAAATTGTGTTTTACATTTCACCGATTTCAGCAACAATTTCTACATCGAGTAAATTAAAGCCCGGGTAATATGCCTTTCCGGTGTCTTCATGACCAGGTCGATTTCCAACAGAAGAAATATGTCTTCAACCGAACCCGTCACCCCTAATATATTTGACTATTTCAACAGGGGGGCTCAACTTTGGAATGTGCGCCGAAAGCACAACATGTCTCACATGCGAAAGCAGACGTCACATAGTTCCTTTGCCGAACATGTACTGAACGTGCCGTGATGTTACGTTATGCGGGCCTTGCCGTCAACCAGGACAACATGCAAACGGGATCTAAGCGAAGCATATGTCAACTACGCGATTTGTTGCCAGGTGGACGTTGCCTATTGTCGTGAACATGTCATCGGCGCCAACTGGCGGATTACTCGAGGTGGATTGACATGCTGGCACCGTCCTTTCTTCGCAACTGACTTGGCTCTCCTCGTCGAACATTTTCGTCCAGGTGCATGGTAGGATTACTAGTTTTTGTAACCCCCTCGGACGACCCCACATCGGATGCATGGGACGCGAGCTCCACCGTCATGGAAAGTCGGCCAACCGCCATGTGATGTGGACGTTCTCTCTTGTCGTCCGCAGGGGTCGTGACCGTTGACTCCATTGTTGATGTGTATTCGACATGTTGTACCAATGTCGCAGCTTCGTCGCCGCGGGCTTGTGTCTCCGGGATGGTCCTCCTCCTCGCGCTAACAACTGGTGGGTTTTCTAAGTGTAGATGGTGGGTAGGATGCATATTACGATGCATGTCGTACATTGTTATACCCACTTTTGGCCATCATGGCCGCCACTTTGTACGCCACTGCCGGCAATTACCCGGACGACGAGGACGATGACCCACCCGAGGTCCTCGTCTCCCGGTACCACCAGGAGTCATCCTTCCTGGTAACTGAGTGGGAGGAACACGACTGGAACTGTCACGTCAATGTTGTGGAGTGCATAACGCCTCCCTCCCCAGACCGTGTTGAAGAGCGCACGATGAGACTTGGAGGCAGTCAACGTGTCCGTCCGTATCGTGCTTACCGTCCCGGTGGGTTGAACCCACCTTCTTTGTAGACATGGCGTCGGCGCCGACGGGGTTGGACCTCCTGCTTGGTCGAAGTACGCAGTCCGCTAGCCATGTCAGTGAACTATGTCTTCTGCCTATTTGCCACACATGTGACTGACATGTATGTTTGCACGTCCGCTGTGCAGGGTCGTCTGATGATAAGACCCCGCCGCCACCGCCGGAGAACAGTGTCGAAGATGTGGAAGCCGCTCCACCCCGTGCGCGCAAACTCAAAGGACGATGCACCAATTTCCCTGGCGGTCACGCCTTCCGCAACATGGACGCCTGTCGCAAAGCGGTACAAGACTACGCCGTCAACCGCGGCATGCCGGTGTCATGGGTCCGCAGTGAGCCAACTCGCCTGGAGGTCCGCTGCGGACTGTGGAAACAAGCAGGCTGCAAGTGGCTCCTGAAGGCGCGCTACCAGCGCAAGAACGGCAACGTTGCCGTTATCGAGTTTGTAGATGGCCACAAGTGTTCCCCCACCGGAAAGAAGGGCGACCAGGCGCGCCGGGCTACCTGGGTCCTGCGGCACATCGAGCACACTATCAAGAAGAAGCCCTCCACGGACACAAAAGCGTTGCAGCAGATTGTCGAGGCCCGTACTGGGGAGAAGGTACATTACCCCGTGGTGTACCGTGCGAAGAAGGCGGCCCAGGAGAAACTGATGGGCGAGAAGGCGTTGTCGTGGTCCCTGTTCCCGGGCTATGTCGCGGAGGTAAGTCATTATAGCCTCCATCGCTGCTTCCCCATCCCCTTTTGCGAGTGATACATAGCTCTATGTTCAAGCAACGTCCCCATGCCATGGTTGTCGTGCAGCTGAAACGGGTGGACCCCCGGACGGTCGCTACCGCAGAGCAAGACAAGAAGAACGTCTTCCGCCGAGCCTTCGTAGCACCGGGGGCGTGTCGGGAGGGGTGGAATCATGTGCTGCGCATCATAACCATGGACGCGACTTTCCTAAAAAAACGATTCAAGCAAGTTCTACTCATTGCGCAATACTGGGATGCAAACAACCACTCCGTACCCATGGCGTGGGCGCTGTGCGGTCAAGAGGAAAAGGACAACTGGCTGTGGTTCGTGCAGTACCTGGTGCAGGCCTACCCCACTGCTCACGACCGAGGAACTGCCATCATTTCCGACCGTGACGGCGGGCTGCTTGCCGCTGTAGCCCCTGAATTGCCAGGAGCGAAACACACCTATTGTGCACAACACATCCGCGAGAACGTCAAGTCCAAGGCGGGCCGGGTCGCCGCGGACCTCTTCTGGACTCTGGCACATGCGTACACCCCGCGGGAGTTCAAGCGAGCACAGGAACAGTTGGCGAAGGCGTCCGAGCCAGGACTGCAGTACATTTTTGGTGGGCCCACAGATGCGGGCATCCCTCTCGCGGCGTGGAGCCGAGTGTACATCCCCGTTCCCCGTGGAGGCCATACTACGAGCAACGTGGCCGAGTCTCTCAACGCTCGTATCATGGACTTGAGGCACCTGTACCCCTTTCACTGCTTCGCACAGCTCTACATCTGGGTGCAGAAGCTGTTCGCAGAGCGCAGGAAGCTGGCGCATGACTGCGAGACAACGCTGGCACCCTTCGCCGACGCCAAGGTAACAAACTACACTCAGAAGGCCCGTGAGTACGACATCATCCCGGCTGGCCCACTGTCAGGAACGGTCTGTGGTCCAAAGAGCCTGTCCGGCCGTGAGGTGGATTGCAACGCGAACAAATGCAGCTGCGGACAGTGGGCCGAGTACGGAATTCCTTGCCAGCATGCCGTGAGTCTGCTTCTGGACGCTGGGGTCAACCCCGACATGTACGTGGACATCCACCTCACCAAGATGGCGTGGAAGAGAACTTACCGTCACCCCATGCCCGGTGTCAACCTTGGCGACGTGCAGTACGCAGAGAATGGGTGGGGACCCCCGGGCAAAAAGCGTGGCGCTGGACGTCCCAAGTCCAAGCGCAAGGACCGCTACGAACGTCGTAAGAGAGATTGCATCTGTAGCCATTGCGGCCTGTCCGGACATGGCCCACGTAAGTGCACCAACCCACCTGCACTGTCTACAACTAACGTGGCCGCAGCACGTGCCAAGCAGCTTGCCTCCGGGCACGGAGTGCGAGGTGATGGTGGACAACAACTTGGGCCAGCAGGATCAGCAGCAGTAGGAACACGCGGGGCAGCAACAGGAGCACGAACACGTGAAGCAGCAGGAGCTTTTGGAGCAGCTGGAGGTGTTGGAGCACCAGGAGCATCACAAGCAGCAGGAGCAGCAGGAGCATATGCAGGAGCACCTGGAGCAGGAGGAGCAGCAGGAGCAGCAGGAGCTTCTGGAGCCGTGGGAGCATCAAGAGCAGCAGGAGCATCTGAAGCAGCAAGAGTAGCAGGAGGAACAGGAGCATCAGGACCAGCAGGAGTAGCAGGAACAGCAGCAGCAGCAGGAGCAGCAGGCAGTGGTGCAGCAAGTGCTGCTGCAGGTGATATGGCAGATGTGGATGACGCAACGGAACTCGCATTTTCATTGCAAGTTGACAACCCTGACAGTCCTGTAGAGAACGATCCCTCGTCCTCGGAGTGGTCAGAGGAGGACAGTGCCTCGGACTATGAGACAAGTGAGACTGAAAAATGGGAGTCAATGGATTCCTCCTCCCACTCTGACGCACCCGAGGAAGACGAACCCATCCAACGCAAACGCAAACGCAGAGGTCGTTCTGTGTGAAGATAGGTAAAGCTGCATTGTGTGACCTCCATTCATGGCTCATGATGCCTTGTGTACTTCGTATACTTTGTGACTACTTAACAGTGTTGTGTTCACTTTTGATGTGTGCAGGTGAGGCTGAACCATGTCCTTGTGAAGACAGTGGTCAAGCGGCAGCCAAGGCTGAAAGTGCACCGGCACAGGGTCAGATCACATGTGGCCCAAGACACGGGATGTGCCATGGAGGAAGCACATGTCATGTGTTACATGATGGCTAGTCTCAACCGGGGCAGAGCAGACGTGGAGCAGGCCAGATATGAAGTGGGAAACCCATGCACGGGCATGTGTGCGTCCCCCTTTGGGGAGGTCTTCTATGATGCGTGCGTAGAGTTCAATGAAGTTGCAGAGTGCCCTGCTTGTGAGGTCATTTGCTACGTGCACGGCTTACCCATGCATGTTCAGTTGTGGATCAGTACGTGTGACTTAGCACCTCTTTTGCACTGGCCTTGACATTCACTAACTCCTACACAATATCATTGGAACAGACCCCGCTCTACTGTTTCATTCATTTTCACACTTGTTTGAAGCGAATAAACCTTTGTCATGAATAGTCCAATGTTATGAATGACATTAAGCCAGTGGAAGAGTGAGGACTACAGTACAGTGTACAGTTTTCCGCAACTTGGCAGTCACTCGCACCTGTCACATTCTCTTACATGTTACACAGTGAGACAGTGGAAGG
>SZWC01011143.1:24526-41685 GCA_023375785.1 Penium margaritaceum | reverse complement strand
TCCCCCCAATACCTCCCCCTCCACGCCGCATTCTCCTTCCCGTTCCCCTCCATCCTCTTTCCTTCCGTCCCACCTCCAGCCGGCCAGTGGCCTGGCTCGAGCCGGCGGCCAGTCGGCGCTGGAGGGGGCAAAGCGGACAAGACAGCACCACACAACAGCAGTGGCTGTGTGAAGGGAGTCCGGCGGGAGGTGCAATAATGTGATATCTGCCTGCTAGTACAAGCCCTGGACCTTCTGTGATGTGCTGCGCGACTATTCACATGCCGCCGCTGTGAATCTGGCGATGTCTCACACTAGCACTGCCTCTAGACTGGATCCATGCCATGCCTCGTGTTGCCTAAACGTGTTCAGACGATATGGCTTGCATTGCATCGCATCGCATTGCACATCATGGCATGGAATGGCATACCTTTGCACTGCCAGGCTGACACTGCTCTGCGCCTCCAGATTAACTGGTTGTGTCCTCTCCTCCCTCCTCCAAAATGCCTCCCTCCTCCCATCGCATCCATCCTCCATTTGCCCTCCTGCCTGCTTCCTCAACCCCTTTCCTCCCTCCTCCAATGTCCTTCTTTGTCACTCTTCCCTACTTCCCCTCTCCTTCCCCCGCCTGGCTGGGGNAGCTCCTTGCTATTCCCAGTTCCCTCCTAACTCCATTCTCCCGCCTCCTTCCCCCTCCTCTCTCTTCCCTTGTTTCCTTGTTCCACATCCCTCCTCCACCCTCTTCCCTCGTCCTCCCTACTCCTGCATCGCTCATCCCGCCTTGTCCCCTCCTCATTCCTCAGCAGCAGGCACAGGAGACAATGGATGCTGTTCTCCAAAAATCATGTTCCCTCTTCCTTTCACTGAGCAGGGGGACCATATTGGAACTCATGGCGTTCCGACGACGAGCCCACCGACACCGATCCTATTGACCCTTTTGCTGACCCCAAACCTACAGACCATGGACCTGCAACCCCCAAACCCACAAACCCTAAACCGACAAACCCCAAGCCTGCAAATGCCGAACGCTCCGACACCGAACCTACAGACACCGACTTCATCTTCAATGCGGAGGACAAACCCTCCGATCCCGAGCCTTCAACTCCAGAACCATCAAATGCTGAGCGTTCCGAAACCGAACCTACCGACACTGACTTCATCGACCTGTCTGCTGACCCAAAGCCTGCTGTACCCAAACCCTCAGACCCTGAGCCTTCCAACGCCGGACGCTCAGACACCGAACCTACTGACACCGACTTCATCTTCAATCCTGAGGACAAACCTTCCAGCCCCGAGCCGTCCAACGCCGAACGCTCGGACACCGAACCTACTGATACTGACATGATAGATCCAACCACTAACCCAAAGCCTGCAGTCCCCGAGCCATCCGACCAGGAACCTTCCAATGCCGGACGCTCGGACACCGAACCTACTGACACCGACTTCATCTTCAATCCTGAGGACAAACCCTCAGCCCCTGAGCCGTCCACCACGGAACCGACAGACGCCGATCTTGATGAAATCCTGTCACCCTGAACTCGTTCTTCACCCCAAATCCATCTGCTACTGAACCTGGAGATTTCGGCCGCAAGAAGCACAACAGTCTCCAGGCGGTGGCGCAGCCGCTGCAAAACGATAGCCTATCATGATGATGGGCCTTGGTGGCTCAGCGTCACTCTTGTATGGTCTAGAGGGTTTGGGGAATGGGACTGGGGAGGCGGTGAAGGTGGGTGAGGGATGGAGGGAAGATGTCTGACGAGATTCTCGACTTGTCGTGAAGGGATTGGAGAGGTAGAGGGAGGGGGGCGGGGGATTGCTTGGGGAGGGAGGGATGATTAGAGAGGTGTAAGGTGGTACCATGTAAGTCGTTGCCTTGTCTAAGGTTTCGTGAAGTCCATGTGAATTCAGCTATATTTTTTTTCCTTTCCATATCTCTAACCCTGCCATCTTCCTTCCTTGCTACTATCCTCTCGTCCCCCCTCATACCTCTTTTTTCCTTAGTGTACAAAAACATACCCTGTGTCCTTCATAAGTGTGGTCAGCATGACTTCTGTGAGTGCCACTTTGCTTTCTCTCGAAACACATCTCATGCTTGTGGTGGCGTTGCGAAGAAACTCTCTTCACTTCAGCAACAGCTTTTGTACACGTGGCAGAGGCTTCAACAGACTGTCACCATATCAGGACATGGGGAAAAAAGTCATGACAGCTTGTGTGGAGATGAAGCTACAGATTTTTCTGCCTTGTACTCTGCAAAGGACATCACCAGGAGAATGAGGTTTCGTTTCCAGAAAGCAGAGTCATAAATGCTGGGATGTTTGGAATGACACAAGCCATGCAAAACATTAAAAAATGGAGACACCAGTCACTGCAAGGGATGCACTGCTGACTTGGCATGATATCTCGGCTGTTGGGCTGTGAGCCGTTTCAATGTATGGCAACTGTGAGGGGGTCAATGGACCCCCTCAAAGGAATCTTGCCCCTTCACAGGAATATCACCCCTTCAATTAAATCTTACCACTCCACAGGACTCTTGCCCCCCATAGGAATCTTGCCTTATCGACAAAATCATGTGTCAGAATGAGAATGGTAGCATGCTTTATGAAATCATGCAGAAGGAAGAAGAATACAGAATTGATAGGAACAGTAGCAGAAATAATCCAGCTTTCTCGTCCAGCTCAGTAAACGTGAGAATTGACAGTGCTCATCATGGCCATGGACCACACTGTTCCCTGACCGTGTACTCAAACATACGTCAATGGTTGCGCCATTGGTACACTGTTCATTTGGAATGTCTTTGCCTTTCTGATTTGCACCAAAAACCCTCGTTTTGTGACATAGATTCCTGTGTCATGGCCTGCTTTGTTTGGATTGGTTTCTCCGTGTGCTGGTCTCGGCCGATTCAGTCCGTTGTGTCCGACGGTTTTAAGTGGCCTGGCCACGCTTCCCTCTTGTCAGCCTCCGACCGTTGTGAATTTGAATTCGTGCCACACTTTCACGATCATGCGCAGCGGGCTATCCGTTGCTGCTGTTGCTCGTGGGATTAAAGTGGCACGCCATTCGGTCAAAGCGCGTGGCCCACAGTCCACAAAGCAGGCTTGTGAAGCTTGTGTGTGAAACGTATTGCTGGACATTTGAACTGTACACTTATGGCCACCATTTCACCCCTCATGAAATTTTTCAGCAAGGCCTCTGCAGAGGAGGACTGTGAAAACATTTCCGATGCATGGTCTGCACCTAGGCCAGCTGTTCCTCCTCGCCGTGGACCAAGTACTTGGAGGAAAACAGAGCTAGGCCTCCCTGCACCTGTCACACATTCACACTCAATTGGAGGAAACAATGCCACACGCAGAACCATCGTCTGGAAAGACCCCTTTGATCTCAATTCATCCTTGCACATGCCAATGTGTCATCCTGTCGGATGAATTGGGCAGAGTCAAACCTGCTGCGGCTGAACACTCGGTAAAATTGCGGCTCCCTGGCCTTCTTTCCCCGGTGGACAATGATGTCCACAGCGTTGTTCTTGATGTGGTGGAGGCAGTAGTGACAGGCTTCCTTGCTGCAGAGGAGTTGTCCGCATGTGAGGCTCCTGACCAAGCAGCTGTTAAGGCCCTCATGGCTGAGCTCGCAGTCAGCATCATCGCAGACTTGAGGAAGGAGGAGTCAGAAACCATCATTTCTCCACTTGACCTCCCCACTGCACCCTCAACTGCTGTTTCATTTTCTTGTTCAGAGACGTCCATGAAGCAAGGGCCGTACATGGACTGGCCCATGGACTTCCTTCAAATCCGTACAACTCTGTACAACTCCTTGCAACTCTGTACAACTCCATACATCGACGTTGAACTCCGTACAACTCTGTACAGCTCTGTACAACTCCATACATCGACGTTGAACTCATCACAACTCTGTACAGCTCTGTACAACTCCATACATCGACGTTGAACTCATCACAACTCTGTACATCTCTGTACAACTCCATACATCGACGTTGAACTCATCACAACTCTGTACAGTTCTGTACAACTCCATACATCGACGTTGAACTCATCACAACTCTGTACAGCTCTCTACAACTCCATACAGCTCTGTAGAACTTTGTAAAGTTCCGTGCAACTCTGTACGACTCTGTACAACTCCATAAAGGTCCGTATAGATCCGTAGAAATCCATGATACTTGTTCCAGCTCTGTACAACTTCGTAAACCTCCTCACAAATTCGTACAACTCCATGAAACTTCGTACAGCTCCGTACAACTCAATACAACTCAGTACAACTCCATGCAACTACTTAAAACTCCGCACAGTTTCACTAAAGTCCGTACAACTCCATACAACTCCGTACACCTTTGTACAACTGTGTACAACTCCATACGGCTTTGTAAAGCACCATACAAGTCAGCACAACTCCATAAAACATTGGACAACTCTGTAAAGCCATGTGTAGCTTGAGAAAGATTTGTACGTATCAAGACAACTCGGTACAAATCCATACAACTCTCCAACACCTTTGTACAACTCCAAAAAACTCTGTAAAACACCGTGCAACTGCGTACAACTCTGTGCGACACTCTTAAAGTCCATACAACCCCGTAAAGTCATCAGAACTTTGTACAACTCCATACATAATCCGTACAATTCTGTACAACTTTGTGCAACTCTGGACAGCTTTGAATGACTGTAAACATTTATGTAACTCTGTACAACTGGATACAACTCTACAGAGCACCGTAAAACTCCGTGCATCCATGTACAGCTCTGTGCAAAGACGTGTAGCTCCACACAACATCATAGAACTTCCTAAAACTCCGTACAACTCCGTACAACTCCATATAACCCCGCATAACTCTGTACAACTGCACGTAACTTAAAAAAACTCTGCACAGCTCTCTACAACTCCGTATAATTCAATACAACTCCATATAATTTTGTACACCTCCATTCAACTTTGTAGAAATCAAAAAAATATGTACAACTCCATTAGACTCTGTACAACTCTGTACAAATCTGTACAAATCTTTACAACTCTGTAACACTTTGTGCAACTACATCAAATTGTGAAGAAATCTATACAGCTCCGTACAAATTCGGAAACCTCCATAAAACTTTGGATAACACCATGGTATGTATAACTCCGTACATTTCTGTACAGCTATGTAAGGCTCCATGCAGCTCCGTAAAACTCCGTGCAACTCAATACATCTCTGTAAAGCTCCGTACAGATCCGTGCATCTCCACACACCTCTGTACAACTCTGTATAACTCCATACAATTCCATAGAAGCCTGTACAACTCCATAACTCTCCGTGCAACCCTGTTAAACTGTGTATAACTCCATACAAACACATTCAACTCTGTACAACTCTGTACAACTCCATACAACTCCATACAACTCTGTACAACCCCGTACAACTCCGTACAACTCCGTACAACTCCCTGCAACTCCATACAATTCCGCACAACTCCGTAAGTTTCTCTGCTAGTTCATACATCCCCGTAGAACTCCGTACAACTCCCTGCAACCCTGTACAACTCCATAAATTTCTGTACAACTCCCTACGACTATGGGCAACTTTGTACAACTCCATAAAACTACCTACAACTTTGTAAAACTCCGTAGAACTCCATACAACCCCATAAGAATATGTACAGCTCCGTACAATTTCGTACACCTCCTCGGAACTCCGTACAACTTCTCTCAACTCTGTACAACTCCATACAGCTCAATTTAACTCCATAAAACCCCATACAACTATGTACATCTTTGCACATCTCTCTTCAACTTTGTGAAGCTCCACACAACTATGTTCAACTCCATACATCTGTGTAAAGCCCTCTACAAGTTCGAACAATTCCGCAAACTTTTCTACAGCTCCATAAAGCATTGTGTAGCTTCGTAAAGTTCTCTACATCTGACGACAACTTTGAAAAACTCTGTATAAGTCTGTGCAACTCCGTATACCACTTTTCAACTCCGTAAAAGCATTTCAAACTCCGTAGAGCCTTGTATAACTCTATAAGACACAATACAACTCCGTACAATCCCATACAACTGCATACAACACCTTGCAACTATGTAAAAGTCTTCACAAGTCCGGAAAGATCCGTGCGACTCCATTCAATTCCATGCAACTCCATACAACTCCGTACAACTCTGTAGAAATGTGTATAAATTTGTACAACTCCGTATAGTTTCATAAAACTCTGTACATCATCGTACACCTTTGCATAGATCTGTTTGATCCTGTAAAACTCCGGAACAACTATGTACAACTCCCTACAACTCTGTACAAATGCGTACAACTGCATTGAACTCCGTACAACCCTATACAACTCCGTACAGCTCTGTATAGTTTTACATGCAGAGTCGTACAAAGTTGTATGCTATGCTGAGTTGTACGGTGTTGTACGGAGTCCATACAACCCCGCACAACTTGGTACAACTTCCTTCAACCCCGTGTAACTCTTTTCACCTCCGTACAACGTCGTACAACTTTGTATAACTCCATACAGTCCCATACAGCTCTGAAAAACATTCCAAAAACTTTGTACTATTTTGTACAACTCTGCACAGCTCCAAACAACTCCATGCAACTCTTCAAGCTCCGTACAACTTTATATAGCTTCCTGAAACTCTGTATAACTATTTACAATTCCATGCCACTCCATAGAGTTCTGTACAACTCCGTACAATTCTTCTCAACTCTACACAACTCCATACAAATCTGTCTAGCTTCGAACGAGTCCACACACCCACGTACAACTTCATAAAACTCAATAAAACTCCATACAACTTGGTACAACTCCAGACAGCTCCATACAACTGCCTACAATTCCACACAATTCCGCACACCTCCGTACTGATTCGCACAACTCCCTGTAATTCCATTCAACTCTGTACAATCTCAAACAACTCCATACAAATGTGTACAACTCCTTACAACTCCATACAACTCCGTACATCTCTGTGAAGCACTCTACAACTCCCTAAACCTCCGTACAACTTTGTGAAAACCCCGTACAACTCCGTAGAGCTCCCTAAAACTCCATGCAGATTTGTACAACTCCATACAACTCCATACAGATCCGTACAAACCCATACAACCCCGTACAACTCCATGTAACCTTCTGTAACCCTGTACAACTCTAGAAGGCTTTGCGCGACTCCTTACAACTCCGTACAACCCCATGCAAGTCTGTACAACTCCGTACAATTCCTTTCATCTCTCTACATCTCTGTGTAGTTTATTACAACTATTTACAATTTCATACATCTTTGCATTGTTCCAGAAAAATCCACATAACTCTGTCCGAATATGTACAAATCCATACGACTCTGTACAACTCTGTACAAATCTATATAGCTCCGTACAACTACGTTTAGCTCCGTACAATTTAAGACACATCCGTACAACACCATAAAGCTCTGTACAACTCCTTACAACTATGTACAACTCTTAACAACTCCATAAAGCTCAGTACCACTCTGTAGAACTCCCTAAAACTTTGTTCATTTCCATACAAATGCATGTACCACGGTTAAACCCTATGCAACTCTGAAAAACTCCATGCAATGTAGCCTACCTCCATAGAACTTCGTACAACTCCGTACAACTCTGTACAACTCCCTAAAACTTTGCAAAACTCTATACGACTCTCTACAATTCTGTACAACTGCGTACAAATCCTCACAAAACCATACAGTTTAAATATGTATAGCTCTGTACACAGTTTGTAGAACTCTGCACAAGTCATCAAAACTTATGACACATTTTGACAACTCCCTACAGATTATTACCACTCCATACAACTACATACAACTTGATGAATCTAGGTAGAACTCTCAACAACTCTACACAACTCTGTAGAACATTTTACAACAATGTTTAAATGTGTATACCTCCATAGACCTCTGTATGATTATGTACAATCCCGTAGAGCTCTGTAGAAATTTTGTAAAACTCAAGACAACTTTGTACAACTCCTTACAACTCTGTACAACTACGTACAGCTCTGTACAACACCATAAGACTCTGTGAAGTAACATATGAGTGTGTGGGAGATATTGTCTTATAAAACATTGCGATGTTTGCGATACTTTTTCACAAGCGATATTGCAATATGCCATATCTTGCAAAAAATGTGATAAGAATATCGCGGGTCCCAGATGGACCCGCAATATTGCGATAATATCTCCCAGCAATCTTATCTCCCCATCGGACGATGATATCTCTAGGGAATATTGTTTGAGCTAGACGATGATATCAGGGCTGGGCACATGTTGTCTCAACTTGACAGATAATATCTGAGCTGGGCAAATACTATATGAGCTTGGCAGATAACATCCTAGCTGTGCAAATGAAGAGAATAAGCTGCTAGAAAGAGAGGGTGAGGGGGGATGAATCGTCCCAGTAGCTCATTCTGTTCAATGCTTTCTCCGTGCTTCCAACACTTTGCCAGTTTTTCACCATGTAGCACCCACAGATAGAAAGAAATCACACAGCATTGGCAACCAACAAGTATGGAGGGCAACCACTCAACATTGGCAGCCTACAACTATGAATGTCAACCATACAACATTGTCAGCCTGCAAATACGGAGGGCAACCACAAAGTATTGGCAGCCTGCAACTACAGAGGGCAACCACAAAGAATTGGTAGCCTGCAACTACGGAGGATAATCATACAGGTTGAAGGCATTGAGCATGGGTGCGGAGGAGGCCATGTGCACGGGGGAGAGGGCATTATGCATGCACCTCAGCTCTGCCGACATGTTCATGACTCTCTTTTCATAGCCTCCCCTTCCCTCTGCCCCTAGACCCCTTCCCCTCTTATCCCTCCTCTCCTCCTCCCTCCTCATCATGCAGTTGTAAGTTTTTGTTACCATTATGTTGATCACGTTGTCAAAATCATTTTTGTCCAAAATCAAGTTCTAAATTGAGATTGTATCATTTTTCAAGTTGAGATAAAATCTCTCACGGGCAGAGATGAAACTGCCCACATGAATGGATTGTATTGCAACGATAAGGTAAAGAAAAAAATCAACATTGTTAATGGAAAAAAACACATCGTTAACGTTATCTTTATCGCAAGTATCACAAAATGATTGTAATCTAGATTATCAATATCTAGATAAACCAACCCTAGTAGCATGTAACTCTGTACACATCTGCACCAATCTGCACAACTTTGTATAACTCTACATAATTCCAGAAAACTTTGCAAAACTCCGTCCATCTCCGTAAAACTTTGTACAAATCCATTCAACTCCGTACGGCGATGTACAACCCAACAAAACTCTGATTCCCTTCAAATCCTTAAAACTCCATGCAACTCCGTAAAACCCGTGCAATCCCATACTACCCCGTGTAGCTTAGTACAACTATGTACAACTTCATAAATCTGTGTACATCTCCGTTCAACTCCATGTAACTACGTACAACTCCGCATATCTTTAAAATAGTCATTGGGACTCCGGACACCTTTTTTCAACTCCGTACGACACTATACAAATACATACAACTATGTCCAGTACTATACAACTTTGTCCAAATTAGTATGTGCTTCGTCATCGCCAGGAGTATCCTCCACTTCCTACTTAATGTTTATGATATCCATCACTACCTTACCCACACAAAGACCACTATCAGCTGATTTTGAGAAAGCATAGGACTCTTGTACCCAGGACTACTTTTTTCAATCCGCAAAATCCACCTACTCCACCACCTTGCACCTACACGTGTTTTACGTAACAACACTCTCATTAAGCTCATTCTCGTATAGGGTTGTCCCATTGCGCCTCTTCTATTCATCTACGCTCTTCAATCAATTGCACACACCATTCATAGCCAGCCCAGTGGTGTTCTTATGAATTCCCGCCCCAAGGTATTGATAAGATGAGCGGACGATGTCACCTTGCTTCTTGTCTCTCCTTGTGAAGTCTACCTTTGAGTGCAGATTCTACGAATGGCCGCTCATTACACAAGCCTCTGTACGAATAAGAAGAAGACATGCTTTTTGCGCATAGGAAAATGCACACCCAAGGTGTGACCTTTGCCCTTTGCACACCCACTGGAGCACATTCACATCATGGGACAAATGTTGAGGCCATCCTAGGACATAACCTAGACCTTGCGGCTGGGTCGCAAACACCTAGATGTTGTCATGACTATCTAGGCACCTTCTAGTGTACCCGTTCAGATTGAATTTGCCATTACCAATGCATATTGAACCTGAAAATCCTCTACTACTCCTAGAGCACCCTCCACTCTCTTACTCGTCTTTACAAAATAGAAACTCTCCTTTTGAACCTCCTATCATCCCACACAGTTTACAAACGACCGATTACTGATCTTCGCATCTTCTTCCTAGCCATTGCCGCCTCCCCAAAGGCCAAAGGGGATCTTGAATTCATCTTGATGTACCTCTTGGTTGATTTCTAGGCAGCAAAATGGGGATATCAATTCCCCTCCCCGGGTGATGTCTAGTGAAAGCACACCTCTTTGTATACACAATCCTTCCCCAAACAAGACCATTTCTTGCCCTCACACCCCTTTCTTGCTGAATTGAAACTCTTGATCCTTCACTATTCATGGCAACATATTTTAAACATTGTTCAGCCTCAAAACCCGTCATCCAATAGCTTCGGGCTGCCTTCAAAGAACTAATTGTGAATATTTAGCGTACAACCGTCTTATCCTCGAAGAGGAATCCTCCCTTTTGGGTGGACCACATGCTAAATGTTGACTCCTCTGACATCGAATCACAAAAGTTGATTGTGTTCACCAACCACGCTCCCCCTTCATACGAGCACATCAAAGAGTTGTCTTTGACATTCTTCAATCCCTGCTCCTATCATGGTACTGCCTCCTCCATGCAGGTGCTTTCATATCCCGCACCCTATAATTCATTTGTGCAATTCAAGACCTCACTCGTCTCTCACATCCAAAACTTTTATACATGTTCCCTCCGTTGGTAGCCTCTCCCCAAGCTTTCCAACTCCAGCCATCCCTCTTGTTTCATCCCCCACCTTGGGCCCCCCTCCAAATGACCCATGAAAAACTGCTCACCACTATGTTTTCAATGGTACTCAAACCTTTCTCGGTATCCAAGCTTGGCTACAAGTACTCTCACATTGATTAACCTGTCCTGCCCCCAGTTTGCTCCAAGTTTACCAACGTCTCCTACAATCTCATAACTTATGACCCCCCTATGAGACCAATTGGGAGGAATAAAAACCTAAGGTCACTTTGCTTAGCAGTCCTTGTGGCGAGAACACAAACACCTCCTCCTTGATTTTTCCAGAGGGAAAATTTAATAAAAATACTACCGCGCTATCCTAGTAGGCCAAAGGGCCATAATCATGAATGAGACACACTGGGGCCAGTCCTTTTTCACGAGAAGATGAAGCCAAAGTGAACTCCTTCTTACTGTGCCCAAACCTCCACAACCTCTGTGATCATTTCTCTATCTTATTCCAAACCTTCTTCCACGGTGGGACACTGTAACCTGTTGATTGACTCCTTGGTCCCTTTGACCCCCTTCTATACAACTCAACTTGTTTCATTGTTTGTTCCATGCTCTTCCACCTCATCAGGTTGGAGCATTTGGCTCATCTCAACATGTCTCAGACTCCCAAGATAGTGGCCACCTACTCCTTTGCCTCGCAAAAACACATCTGACCCATCTCATCTACATTCATACTCCATAGAAGCATGATAGAAACGTCTACTCCACACCAACGTAACATCTTTCCTTGGCGTCGGAGTTTAGCCCTCGTGTGTCTTTTTGTGCTGAGGTAGACCCCCTGCCTCACTCCGTCACTACCAGTGGTAAAAGAAAAAGTTCATCGATGAATGTCATTGATCGAGCATGGTGAGAAGTTGGATACATCTCCATTTTCCTGAAATGTTTTGGATATAACTTCTTTCCTATTCAACTTGCGCACATGGCTGCCTTCAAAGTGTTCTTGTCCGGATATCTCACTAGTTTTCCCCTTCCACGATTTAATACAAATTCACAAAACACCTAGTGGCTTGGCACATAGATGCAAGAGCTCATCGATGTCCAGATCAGCTCGCTACACAGTCATGGCAGACGACGAAGAAAGTCATACAAGAACATGACAAGTGTATCCTACTGATCCTACTGATTTCAGTTTTTCAAAATTTACAGATCTGTGGTTTTGTTCAGGAATTATTGAGTATGAATAACTTGTTCTTCATTTCAAGTTCATTGTAATGACGTTTTGTGGACCTTTTAATTCTTTGATGAGCCAAGTTCAATATTGTTGTGATACTTGAATTTTCCAATCGTTCTTTCACCATGTGTTCGTTGGCACGGACATGCATGAATAAGTGTGGTTGATGGTCCCCAACGTTTGAGTTTGCCAAGTTCATTGGCCGTAGTTTTATCTGCTCTTGCCGCTACTTCCTTTTTGACAGTGCACTAAACCGCAACAGCAAGTGCACTCAGTACATGCTTTTTCATTCATGGAAACATGTTCTAGAGGTAGTTTTTTTTACTACTAAGTAATAGACACACCAACATCGCAATTCCATTCATACCTAGTTTTACATTCACTCTCACATCACGGACAAGTTTCTTAAGGTGGTGTCTCTCAAAGAATGCGCACACTGGCTTCACCATGGAGCTCGTTAGGGCCCTCTGTCCAATGTAGCTCCATTTAAGTGACCTATTGGTCATCCTTGAAAAACTGTTGTGTTAGTTGCCGATGAATCCATTGACAAGCATTCTTCATCCACCAATATAGACACCTAGGTTGACAACAAGGACAAACAACTATCAACAACCTGTCTTTTTACGTTATTCACAATGTCAAGCAACAACCAAAAACAAGTAGCAAAAATTAGCTTCTAAAGCAAACAACAAGCTACAACCATTTGCATACCCATTTTTGCCATGCTCAGGCAACAATGCATGTCCCGGCATGAGCATAGAAAAAAGGCATGTAGGAGGGTCATCAGATGGGGAGAGGGGAGGGGGATGCCGACTCCGAAAATGAAACTGCCAGCCGATGTGTGTTGGCCAGCACTTCTTGCATCAACTATCGCCTCATCCCCCTCACTCCCCTCTCGCAGTCCCCCCTAGCGTGCACAATTCTTCGTCCAATCCAGACTCTTGCAATTGAGGGCACAATCACATACTTTGGTGAATGGCTTTGGAATGGAGGAGTGGGAGGGAGAGACTCTATGAGAAATTTTGGGCCACGAACATCAGTTGGAATCCCCAGCGTTTGAAGAATGGGGGATGAAAAACTCCCCATTTGTTTTACTTTCATTTTTTATATTTTGACATTTAAAACGCACACAAGCCCACCCTCTAATTACACCTAGGGTTTATTTTTTTCTCGGGCACCTACTGGGCATTGCGATAGAAAAGTCCAAAGTGTGTTACGCTCAGAGGAACGTAGGTGATTCACAGGGATGAGGTGGGGGTCAACAGAAAGTTTGAGGATTTGGGACAAATGGACCATTTTTATTAAGCGGTAAGTGTACTTTGATGAATTGTTTTGAGAGAGTCGAACACATAAGTACAATGCGGATAATGAGAATGAGGCATAGGTCAAGGCTCTTCTTTGTAAACGTCTAGCGCCATCAAGAGGTGGACCGGATAATCTTGAAATATTGATAGAGTTCACCACACTTACATGGATCCTTATGGAAATAAGACACCAGAGGTCAGGGGAGCTGGCCAAGATGCCCTTGGCCCAACGGCATGAAAATTCTCAACACACCGCATGGTGGGCCACGAATGCAACGACACAAATGTCCACTCTTAGAGTTGGTGGACTGAATTACAAGAATGATGTCATACATCCATCCCTTTCAGCGTGACAGCGGACGTAGGCCGGTGACGGTGAAAATAGCTCTTGATTAGATGACAAGCATCTCGGAGATTGTTATAGACTCCGAGCTATTGTGCGTGGCGTCGTAGCCGTGCCACTTGACCAGATACGTTGTCCTTTTTCCATGGCGTCAATGTCTGAGGATATCGTTGATCGCATTCTCCACATATTTGCCCATGTGTGCAACAGGTTAATGTGCGGCGTCTCTGCCGAAGAAGTTCCTATTCTGGTCTCAATAGTGCTTGAGCTTGCCGATACGGAAGACAAGGTGGATCGCCATGATGTCAGGTAGGCAAAGCCGAGCGACAATTCGGGTTTGCATTCACCCAATCTCAAACGGTCCCATCCTCGGGGGTTCTAGCTTTACGAAATCCTTTCCTTGAATTTATGTTTGTAGAGCTGAGGAGAATGACGTCTCCATCATTGAAGATGTCATCGCTTTGATGTCAGCTGGCTGTCCGCTTCATAACTCCTTGAGACTTCATGAGGGTCTGCGATGTACCCTCCTAGATGCTTACGAAGTCTCCAAGGTGGATGTGGACAGCAGAGATGTTCCTTTGACTTCTGTTTTTCCATCTCGTACCATAGGAAGTTTTTTGTACACCACTTCATGAGGTATTTTACCAGTTGCGATTGAAGTGGAAGAGTTCTATGTGAGTTCGATGGTTGTCTGTTTTGCCTCCCAATCGATACCAAGAGGCTCAAGTAAAGTGTAGAAGATTTGTTCAAGCGTTTTCCGTGTATGCTTAGTTTTCCAGTCGGTCTGAGGTTGGAATGTCGTTGATACATGGGTGCAACTATCATAATGCATCATCAGTTTGCGCCAAAAATGGACAGTGTAAGGGCCACCTCTTTCGCTAATGATTGTACTTGTCACACAATACAACCATACGTTTAAAAATATCCGCAGTGTCCCCTCTGTGGTGATGTTGGTCATCGTCGGAATGAAGCATGGCATTTTCCAAAATCTTTTCACCATGAAAAAGATGGGGTCAACCCCTCGATCCCGGCGGGCAGTCCCGTCACAAAAGCCATGCTGGTGTCCGCCCACAATTATGTCGGAACAGGAAAGTGTTGAAGAAGTCATGGCGGTCGCCTAAGACAAGATTTTTTACTCTGGCAGATATTTCAGCTTGTGATGGTCAGTGCGAACGATGCATCGCCAGCATTCTAATTACCACCGCCATGTCGTGCATGCGTGCACGATTGCGAGCATCTCCTTCTCGTGTGCTATGTAGTTGAGCTCAAGTCCACGTAGCTTATGCAACATATACACAATTGGTTGTTCTCCATTGCCATTGTCTTGGAGGAGAACGACTACGATGGCAGGATCAGACACATTGGTGGCCATGATATAGTCCACCATTAGAGCAACCAATCGCAAGGCCGGCACTGAGGTTAGAGCGTTTCTCAAAGAGTCAAACGCTTCTTGCTTGTTGTCCTCCCCATTCAATTTTGTAGTTTTCCAGGTGAGAAAAATGCCCACTTACATATTTGTAGGACTCGTGTACGACAACAACAGAATAGTGTGTTCCCTTTCAACGCATGGGGAGTCTCAAACCCCCATGCAATCTCCGTATGAACCACTTCCCCAAAAATCATAAACCTTGAAGGGTTTTACAACTATTCGTCAAAGAGAAAGGACATTTGCATGTCTAGGTCGCATGCCATGCAACGTTGACAAGTTACTTGAGAAGAATCTAGGTGGGTACATCTTTGTTGTTTGTAAACCTCAAACTTATGTCTGTGCATGAGGGGCAATTGGTTGCTTTTGTTCCGAGGCATGGAAGAATAGGAAAATTTTAGAAGGCATAGGGCATTCAGCTTTATTCCGGGTGACTAGACTGACGACTTCTCCTTGGACAGGAGGAGAAGGTCTAGCATGATTCGCTTGCAAGGCAGATAAAATGTTTGAACCCGGCTTCAGTGCATAACACTGGTGCACGCCTGCGTGCAGCCAATGCCAACAGTTCTCATTCGAATTTGTCTGCTTATGGGTTGATCTGCCGAGCACGTACCAGCCAGCTGTCTTTTATCGTAGTCGGAGTACGGAATTGTCGATTTTTGCATGGCATCGCATGTCAAAAAAAAAATCTTCATGCAGCAAGTCCTTTCCGAGTCGCTGTTGGCTGTGACAGCGAGCTCTCAGAAGAGAACGAAACAACAGTAGCAAGCTTCCTCCGAGGCAGTGTTTTGCCTCTCCGTGTGCGCGCGCCAGAGGAAATCCCCCGTGCTCATGGCACCTGCCTGAGGGGCGCAAGGGCGGGTCGAGTTCAAGTGGACAGGGTGTCGGCAGGTGTAGCGGAGGGGACGGTCTCGTTCTTGGCTCTTGTGCGGAGGCCGTCAACCTGTGCGACGGACTTCCCACTCCCGTGCCCCCTTGCTGCGCTGCTGTTGCGCGAGGGAGGAGGCCGGCGGGAGCGTGTGGCCGACGCTGTTCGTCTGCGGCACCATGCGAGGAGGAAGCCTGTGCAAGTCCGGCGTGGCGGCCGTGGCTAGGCGGAGAGGTGCAGCTGCTGGCACCAGTGGCGTCAGCTCCAGCAGCAGCAGTGGCGGCGTTAGCGGCAAGGAAGTAGAGCGCCTGCTTTCTGCTACCGGCCTCGGCTTGCTGGAATGCCAGGCGTCTACTTTGACGCACTCCGCGTCAGCTTCGGCAGCTTGGCTGACTCGGCTTGCTGCGACGGAAGCTGCTGCTGCTGCTTCTGCTGCGGCAAGAGCACCAACGGCAGCAACAGCAGGAGGAGGAGGAGGGGGAGCAGCAAGCAATTTGTCCTGGTACTTGCGCAGTGGTGACAGCAAGCTGCTGCAGCAGCAACGACAGCAATGCTGGCAAACAGCGATTCAAGCCACACGCCCTGCTGCACCTGATGCTGCAGCCACAACTTCTGCTGCGGTCGTGGCAGCAGCTTCAACCACAGCGGCCCTATCCTTCTGTCGTCGGAGCAGCAGCAGCCAAGCTGCTGCCTTGATGCTCCGTTTGAGGACAGCACCAGCAGCCACGGGCTACTTCTATGGAGCCACAACAGCAGCAACAGCAGCTGCAGCAGCAACCAGAGTTGTCCGTGGGGTCAGACAATTGGCGACACAAACCTCGGCACAACCGTCCAATGCTGCTGCCGCCGCTTCTGCTGCTGCTGCCGCTGGCAGTGCAGCAGCTTTCTCCACCACCGCTAGTAGCGCAGCAGGAGCTGTTTCCGTCGAGGGTGCAGCAGCCCTCATGCAGGCTGCCTCTGCTGCCACGCCGACTGCAGCAGCAGCTGGAGCTGCAGGAGCCAGCAGTGGGAGGAGCATCCTCGCAAATGTGGCGCACTACGGCCA
>SZWC01011142.1:63352-73529 GCA_023375785.1 Penium margaritaceum | reverse complement strand
GAAAACGGCGGACCGACAACCTGCTCGAGGTCGTGCACAGTGATGTGTGTGGACCGATCAAGACGCCGTCCATTGGGGGCGCATGGTACTTTGTCACTTTCATCGATGATTGCAGCAGAAAACTATATGTCTACTTTCTGAAGCAGAAAAGCGAGGTACTAGACCGGCTGAAGGAGTACGTCGCAGTAGAGGAGAGGCAGTCTGGCCACGAGGTCAGAGCGCTACGCAGCAACAATGGCGGCGAGTACGTGGGCTGCGGAGGGTGGCTGAAGTAGCATGGGATTGAGTGGCAGCCGACCACTCCGTACACCCCTCAGTCAAATGTCATGGCGGAGCGTGCAAACCAGACGCTACTCACCATGGCACGGACGATGCTCGTGGACTCTTAACTGCCACGGAGCCTGTGGGCCGAGGCCATGAGTACGGCGTACTACATTACCAACCTCACCCCAACGGCAATGCTGGAAGGGAAGGGCAACTGGAAAACACCACAGGAGGCTTGGAGCGGGCGCAAACCAAGCGTGGTACACCTGAAGGCGATCGGGTGCAAGGCGTACGCGTTGGTGCAGGCCGCACAAAGAAAAGACCCCAAACTGGACCTGCGTGCAAAGGCGTACACGTTCGTCAGGTACAAGAGTACGCTCAAGGCGTACCGCCTCTTTGATCCACGGACGCAGGACATCATCACCAGCCGCGACGTCACATTTGATGAGCAGCACAGCTACTGCAGCAGCAACAACAACATCGATGCAGCACACTCACCAAAGCAGAGAGAGTGGTTCCAACTCCTTGGACCAGGAGGTCGATGCCTCGGAGGATGACGGTGCTGGAGCGCAGCAGGGCAATGTAGTAGGTGCAACTGAAGCGCATGATGCAGTAGCCAACGCGGGGGAGCCCACGGCCGAGGACAAGGTTGCAGCAGTGCAGCAGAAAGACCAGCAGCCAGCGTCGCCAAGGTCGTTGCGTCGTAGCCGGAGGCAGCGGAATGCGGCAAAGCGGTATGACGCAAGCACGGGCCGCTGGGTCGGCATGGCGCGGTGCATGATGGCAGCCACAACGGAGCCGACAACCGCGCAATAGGTGCTTGCACGGCCTGACGGGCAGCAGTGGGGGCAAAGCAATCAAAACTGAACTTGCATCCCTTTGTGTGATCGGCACTTGGGAGTTGGTGGATCGGCTTGAGGGGGCAATGGTGATTAGCTCCAAGTGGGTGTTCAATGTGAAGCTCACCAAGGACAGCAAGGTGGAGAATTATAAGGCGCGGCTAGTGGCGAAGGGGTACACGCAGCGAAAAGGCAAACACTACGATGAGATGTTTGCGCCCGTTGCCAAGTTCACAAGCATCTGGATGATCCTTGCGCTGGCAGCCGCAAAGGACATGGAGATCCACCAAATGCATGTCAAGATGGCGTTCCTAGGCAGCATCACTAACAAGGAGATCTACCTTTAGGTGCCGTAGAGGGTGGATGCACCGGAGGGCAAGGTGTGCAAGCTGCGGAAGGCCTTGTACAGGCTAAAACAGGCACCCAGGTGCTGGTACCAGTAGATGGACGGCTACATGGCGGAGCCCGGCTTCAAGCGCCGTGAGTCACACCACAACGTGTACGTGCCTCGGAGCAAGGGAATCCATCAGACTGTCGCACTCCACATGGACGACCTGATCCTGTGTTCATCAGATCTGGCGGCTTTGCAACAGCTCAAGGAGCAGCTGAGTTGCAGATTTAAGATGACGGACATGTGAGCGATGGAGTATTACCTCACGGTGAGCATTACGCGGAACCGAAGGGCGCGCACGCTTGAGCTGGGGCAGGCCAAGTACGTGGCCGAGGTGTTGAAGCGGTACGGCATGGAGGACTACTAACCAGTGGGCAGTCCATTCTTCACAAGCTGTGAGCTGAGTGCGGTGATAGCGCTGCAAACTAGAGAGGAGAAGGGGGACATGGCGGAGGTGCCCTACCAATCTGTGGTGGGTAGCCTGATGTATGCCATGGTGGCAACTTGGCCGGACTGGGCCTACGCGGTGGGTCAGGTGAGCAGGTACGTGGCCAACCCTGGGCCACTACACTGGCAGGCGGCGAAGCGCATCCTCGGGTACTTGCAGGCAACGCGGCATGCGCACCTGAAGTACGACGGAAAGGGGAGGTCAGACCCCTTGCGGCTGGTCAGTTGCACTCAGGCGGACTACACCGGCGACATGGACAAGAGGAAGTCCGCTTCTGGCTATGTGTTCTTCCTCGCAGGTGCATCGGTCTCGTAGTGCAATAGGAAGCAGGACTGTGTCACCACCTCCACAGTGGAAGCGGAGTACAGCGCTCTGGCGGGGGCGGTCAAGGAAGCAGAGTAGCTCCGCAGACTGCTGGGGGAGCTGGGCGTGTCGCAGCAGGAGCCTACGGTGGTTCAAGAAGACAACACAGGTTCCATCTCGCTGACCAACAACCCGATGCAGCACAGGAGGACAAAGCACATCGACGTGCGCTACCACTACGCGTGCGACGTGGTGGAAAAAGGACAGGTTGTGCTGCAGCATTGCAGCATAGAGCACATGCTTGCATATTGCTTGACTAAGGCACAGCCCCAAGATCAGCACCTCATCAGCCTTGCAGAGCTTGGGTTGACAAGCTGTGAAGGGCTTGAAGGCGCTGGAGCGGAAGAGTGATAGTGAGCATGAGGCATCCGGCATGGAAGGTGCACGGGGGAGATTGTTGAAAAGTGCCCCTGACATGGATGCCGTTTGTTGTTTTCCTGGTTGCGACCACTGAAGAGAGGTTGGATGTCTGATCTGATTGCAGATGTAGACTCCCTTGATTTTGCCATGCGGTTTGGAGCTTTCAGTTGCTCAACTTGGATAATAATTCAGAAAGTTAGCCCCATCCGAAGTTCGGGTGGTTGGCGGGTGGAATCTGGGTCTCCGCNTAGGAAGCAGGACTGTGTCACCACCTCCACAGTGGAAGCGGAGTACAGCGCTCTGGCGGGGGCGGTCAAGGAAGCAGAGTAGCTCCGCAGACTGCTGGGGGAGCTGGGCGTGTCGCAGCAGGAGCCTACGGTGGTTCAAGAAGACAACACAGGTTCCATCTCGCTGACCAACAACCCGATGCAGCACAGGAGGACAAAGCACATCGACGTGCGCTACCACTACGCGTGTGACGTGGTGGAAAAAGGACAGGTTGTGCTGCAGCATTGCAGCACAGAGCACATGCTTGCATATTGCTTGACTAAGGCACAGCCCCAAGATCAGCACCTCATCAGCCTTGCAGGGCTTGGGTTGACAAGCTGTGAAGGGCTTGAAGGCGCTGGAGCGGAAGAGTGATAGTGAGCATGAGGCATCCGGCATGGAAGGTGCACTGGGGAGACTGTTAAAAAGTGCCCCTGCCATGGATGCCGTTTGTTATTTTCCTGGTTGGATGTCTGATCTGATTGCAGATAAAGACTCCTTGGATTTTGCCATGCGGTTTCGAGCTTTCAGTTTCTCAGTTTGGTTGAGAATTCAGAAAGTTACTCCCATCCAAAATTCGGGTGGTTGGCGGGTGGAATCTGGGTCTCCGCCATTGGTGACGGGATTATTCCACCGCGGTGGTCCGAGTTCATCTCCAAAGAGCTCCAAATGCACTAGGGGCATAAACGAATTGACCAGGGGGACATCCTTGACCATGATGAACTTCTCTTTGACTTGTAAGCGAGGAAAGGCGCTCCGACGGGTCATCGTCAAAGTGCCTCCCGTTGCCTAGCGTGCAAGGCATGGTGGGCGGCTCCACCAAGGGTTACTTTGACGGCCGTAACATGGCTCTACTGTTCCGTTTTGGGCGTGCTTGGATGCTTTGGAAAGCTTATATCACAGGCTATAATCATCTGATGTAATCTCAACAANTCCAAAGAGCTCCAAATGCACTAGGGGCATAAACGAATTGACCAGGGGGACCTCCTTGACCATGATGAACTTCTCTTTGACTTGTAAGCGAGGAAAGGCGCTCCGACGGGTCATCGTCAAAGTGCCTCCCGTTGCCTAGCGTGCAAGGCATGGTGGGCGGCTCCACCAGGGGTTACTTTGACGGCCGTAACATGGCTCTACTGTTCCGTTTTGGGCGTGCTTGGATGCTTTGGAAAGCTTATATCACAGGCTATAATCATCTGATGTAATCNTCCTTGACCATGATGAACTTCTCTTTGACTTGTAAGCGAGGAAAGGCGCTCCGACGGGTCATCGTCAAAGTGCCTCCCGTTGCCTAGCGTGCAAGGCATGGTGGGCGGCTCCACCAAGGGTTACTTTGACGGCCGTAACATGGCTCTACTGTTCCGTTTTGGGCGTGCTTGGATGCTTTGGAAAGCTTATATCACAGGCTATAATCATCTGATGTAATATCAACAAAAGAACTAACGATGAATGATTCGCATCCCTTCTCAGTTTCGGCAAAATCTGTATTCTGCCAGAATTCTGCTCTTGGTGTTGTGGTGACCCAAAGCACACAACTCCCTTGGAAGTCTCTTTGCACTAAGAAGCCGTGGAAACATGGGCAGTTAAGTGAACGCCGGGAAATCTTTCCTGACAAGAAACACACAGATCAGAAACAGAGTGGTCAGAAATACACCGGTCAGAAACACAGTGGTCAGAAACACATTGGTCAGAAACACAGTGGTCAGAAACATACCGGTCAGCAACACAGTGGTCAGAAACACAGTGGTCATAAACACTCAGGTCAGAAACACACTTGTCTGAAACACCCTGGTCTGAAATACACTGGTCAGAAACACATTGGTCAGAAACACAGTGGTCACAAGCACAGTGGTCAGAAACACAGTGGTCAGAAACACAGTGGTCAGAAATACAGTGGTCAGAAACACATGGTCAGAAACACAGTGGTCATAAACACACTGGTCAGAAACACAGTGGTCACAAGCACAGTGGTCAGAAACACAGTGGTCAGAAACACAGTGGTCAGAAATACAGTGGTCAGAAACACATGGTCAGAAACACAGTGGTCATAAACACAGTGATCAGACACACTCTTGGCAGACACACAGTGGGCAGAAACACAATGGTCGGACACACACTGGTCAGAAACAAAGTGGTCAGATACACACTGGTCAGAAACACAGTGGTCATAAACACAGTGATCAGACACACTCTTGGCAGACACACAGTGGGCAGAAACACAATGGTCGGACACACACTGGTCAGAAACAAAGTGGTCAGATACACACTGGTCAGAAACACACTCATCAGAAACACGGTGGTCAGAAACACAGTGGTCATAGACGCACTGGTCGGAAACATAGAGGTCAGAAACACACTAGTCAGAAACACACTAGTCAGAAACACAGTGGTCAGAAACACAGTGGTCAGAAACACAGTGGTCAGAAACACACTAGTCAGAAACACACTGGTCAGACACACAGTGGTCAGAAACACACTGGTCACAAACACACTGGTCAGAAACACACTGGTCAGAAACACACTGGTCAGAAACACACTGGTCAGAAACACAGTGGTCAGAATCACATTGGTCAGAAACCCAATGGTTAGAAACACACTGGTCAGAATCACAGTGGTCATAAACACACAGGTCAGAAACACAAAGGTCAGAAACTAACTGAGAAGAAACACACTGGTGAGAAACACACTGGTCAGAAACACACTGGTCAGAAACACACTGGTCAGAAACACAGTGGTCAGAATCACATTGGTCAGAAACCCAATGGTTAGAAACACACTGGTCAGAATCACAGTGGTCATAAACACACAGGTCAGAAACACAAAGGTCAGAAACTAACTGAGAAGAAACACACTGGTGAGAAACACACTGGTCAGAGACACGCTGGTCAGAAACACAGTGGCGAGAAACACACTGGTCATAAACACAGTGGAAAGAAACACAGTGGTCAGAAACACACAGGTCAGAAACACAAAGGTCAGAAACTAACTGAGAAGAAACACACTGGTGAGAAACACACTGGTCAGAGACACGCTGGTCAGAAACACAGTGGCGAGAAACACACTGGTCATAAACACAGTGGAAAGAAACACAGTGGTCAGTATCACTGTGGTCAGAAACACACTGGTGAGAAACATAGTGGTCAGAAACACAGTGGTCAGAAACACACTGGTCAGAAACACAGTGGTCATAAACACACTGGTCACAAACACAGTGGTCAGTATCACTGTGGTCAGAAACACACTGGTGAGAAACATAGTGGTCAGAAACACAGTGGTCAGAAACACACTGGTCAGAAACACAGTGGTCATAAACACACTGGTCACAAACAAAGTGGTCAGAAACACATTGGTCAGAAACACACTGGTCAGAAACACACTGGTGAGAACCACGGTGGTCAGCAACACAGTGGTCAGAAACACCGTGGTCAGAAACACACTGGTCAGAAACACACTGGTGAGAACCACGGTGGTCAGCAACACAGTGGTCAGAAACACCGTGGTCAGAAACACACTGGTCAGAAACACACGGGTCAGAATCACAGTGGTCAGAAACACACTGGTCCGAAACACAGTGGTCGGAAACACACTGGTCAGAAACACAGTGGCCAGAAACACACTGGTCAGAAACACGGTGGTCAGAAACACAATGGTCAGAAATACAGTGGTAAGAAACACAGTGGTCAGAAACACACTGGTCAGAAACACACTGGTCAGAAACACAGTGGTCAGAAACACACTGGTCAGAAACACAGTGGTCAGAAACACACTGGTCAGAAACACACTGGTCAGAAACACAGTGGTCAGAAACACAGTGGTCAGAAACACACTGGTTAGTAACACAGTGGTCAGAAACTAACTGAGCAGAAACACACTGGTGAGAAACACTCTGGTCAGAAACACGCTGGTCAGAAACACAATGGTCAGAAACACACTGGTTAGTAACACACTGGTCAGAAACACAATGGCAAGAAATACACTGGTCATAAACACAGTGATAAAAAACACAGTGGTCAGAACCACACTGGTCAGAAACACAATGGCAAGAAATACACTGGTCATAAACACAGTGATAAAAAACACAGTGGTCAGAACCACACTGGTCAGAAACACAATGGCAAGAAATACACTGGTCATAAACACAGTGATAAAAAACACAGTGGTCAGAACCACACTGGTCAGAAACACAATGGCAAGAAATACACTGGTCATAAACACAGTGATAAAAAACACAGTGGTCAGAACCACACTGGTCAGAAACACAATGGCAAGAAATACACTGGTCATAAACACAGTGATAAAAAACACAGTGGTCAGAACCACACTGGTCAGAAACACAATGGCAAGAAATACACTGGTCATAAACACAGTGATAAAAAACACAGTGGTCAGAACCACACTGGTCAGAAACACAGTGGTAAAAAAACCACTGGTCAGAAACAGGGTTGTCAGAAACACAGTGATCAGAAATACAGTGGTAAGAAACACAATGGTCAGAAACACACTGGTCAGAAACACAGTGGTCAGAAACACACTGGTCAGTAACACAATGGTCAGAAACACCGTGGTTAGAACAAAACTGGTAAGATACACAGTGGTCAGAAACACACTGGTCTGAAACACGAGCCTCAGACACACAGTGGTAAGAAACACACTGGTCAGTAACACGGTGGTCAGAAACACACTGGTCAGAGACAAAGTGGTCAGAAACACACTGGTCATAAACACACTGGTCAGAAACACACTAGTCAGAAACACAGTGGTCAGAAACACAGTGGTCAGAATCACATTGGTCAGAAACTCAGTGGTCAGAAACACTCTGGTTGGAATCACAGTGGTCAGAAACACACTGGTCAGAAACACAGTGGTCAGAAACTAACTGAGCAGAAACACACGGGTGAGAAACACACTGGTTAGAAACACGCTGGTCAGAAACACAGTGGCGAGAAACACACTGGTCATAAACACAGTGATAAGAAACACAGTGGTCAGAAACACTGTGGTCATAAACACACTGGCGAGAAACATAGTGGTCAGAAACACACTGGTCAGAAGAACACTGGTCAAAAACACAGTGGTCATTAACACACTGGTCACAAACAAAGTGGTCAGAAACACATTGGTCAGAAATACACTGGTCAGAAACACACTGGTCAGAACCACGGTGGTCAGCAACACAGTGGTCAGAAACACAATGGTCAGAAACACACTGGTCTGAAACACGCTGGTCAGAAGCACAGTGGTCAGAAACACACTGGTCAGAAACACAGTGGTCGGAAACACACTGGTCAGAAACACAGTGGTCATTAACACACTGGTCAGAAACACATTAGTCAGAAACACACTAGTCGGAAACACACTGGTCAGAACCACACTGGTCAGAAATACAGTGGTAAGAAACACAGTGGTCAGAAACACACTGGTCAGAAACACAGTGGTCAGAAACACACTGGTTAGAAACACACTGGTCAGAAATACAGTGGTCAGAAACACAGTGGTCAGAAACACACTGGTCTGTAACACAGTGGTCAGAAACTAACTGAGATGAAACACACTGGTGAGAAACACACTGGTCAGAAACACGCTGGTCAGAAACACAATGGCAAGAAATACACTGGTCAGAAACACAGTGGTCAGAAACCCACTGGTCAGAAACACACTGGTCAGAGACACAGTAGTCAGAAACATAGTGGTGAGAAACACTGTGGTCATAAACACACTGGCGAGAAACATAGTGGTCAGAAACACACTGGTCAGTAGCACAAGGGTCAGAATCACAGTGGTTAGCAACACACTGGTCAGAAACACAATGGTCAGAAACACACTGGTCTGAAACACGCTGGTCAGAAGCACAGTGGTCAGAAACACACTGGTCTGTAAGACACTGGTCAGAAACACACTGGTTAGAAAGACAGTGGTCAGAATGATACTGGTCAGAAACACACTGGTCAGAGACACAGTAGTCAGAAACATAGTGGTGAGAAACACTGTGGTCATAAACACACTGGCGAGAAACATAGTGGTCAGAAACACACTGGTCAGTAGCACAAGGGTCAGAATCACAGTGGTTAGCAACACACTGGTCAGAAACACAATGGTCAGAAACACACTGGTCTGAAACACGCTGGTCAGAAGCACAGTGGTCAGAAACACACTGGTCTGTAAGACACTGGTCAGAAACACACTGGTTAGAAAGACAGTGGTCAGAATGATACTGGTCAGAAACACACTGGTCAGAGACACAGTAGTCAGAAACATAGTGGTGAGAAACACTGTGGTCATAAACACACTGGCGAGAAACATAGTGGTCAGAAACACACTGGTCAGTAGCACAAGGGTCAGAATCACAGTGGTTAGCAACACACTGGTCAGAAACACAATGGTCAGAAACACACTGGTCTGAAACACGCTGGTCAGAAGCACAGTGGTCAGAAACACACTGGTCTGTAAGACACTGGTCAGAAACACACTGGTTAGAAAGACAGTGGTCAGAATGATACTGGTCAGAAACACACTGGTCAGAGACACAGTAGTCAGAAACATAGTGGTGAGAAACACTGTGGTCATAAACACACTGGCGAGAAACATAGTGGTCAGAAACACACTGGTCAGTAGCACAAGGGTCAGAATCACAGTGGTTAGCAACACACTGGTCAGAAACACAATGGTCAGAAACACACTGGTCTGAAACACGCTGGTCAGAAGCACAGTGGTCAGAAACACACTGGTCTGTAAGACACTGGTCAGAAACACACTGGTTAGAAACACACTGGTCAGAAATACACTGGTCAGAAACACAGTGGTCAGAGACACACTGGTCAGTACCACAGTAGTCAGAAACACAGTGGTCAGAAACCCACTGATCAGAAACACACTGGTCGGAAACACACAGGTCATAAACACACTGGTCAGAAACACACTGGTAACAAACACCGTGGTCAGAAACACAGTGGTCAGAAACACGGTGGTCAGAAACATAGTGGTCAGAAACACAGTGGTCAAAAACACAGTGGTCAGAACCACACTGGTCAGAAACACACGGGTCGGAAACACACTGGTCAGAAACACATTGGTCAGAAACACACTGGTCAGAAACACGGTGGTCATAAACACAATGGTCAGAAACACAGTGGTCAGAAACACAGTGGTTAGAAACACACTGGTCAGAAGCACAGTGGTCATAAACACACTGGTCAATAACACACTGGACAGAAACACAGTGGTCAGAAACACACTGGTCAGAAACACAGT